>JASIRB010000078.1:115756-215612 GCA_030323885.1 Branchipolynoe longqiensis
CTGACCTAAAAACATATAAAAAATATTTGTGCAAGGTAAAACCAGGAAACCACCACTGAGCTGTGACCAAGCGGGGAATGTAATATGTCACGGCCCGCCAGCTGGACAGCTCTTGGAAGGTGCCCAGGCCATAAAACTGAGTAGATATCAACAAAACCACACATCGATCACGTACCAACCATCTATTGCGTACAAGCCTATAATATGTAATTAGAGTAGGCTCGTCGAGGGATAGAGTAGAATGAAAACAATTATCAAGAAAAAACAAAAAGAACTAACATAGAATTACTAACCACAAACAATAACTATAAGAAAATAATACCGAAAACGTCCCAGCATTGAAAAAAAGCCCGATCATCGGGGCTTATATGTTATGAACAGCATAAACACCCCATCACAAAAAAAAACTAAAAACTAAAATGAATAGTCCCTAATGTTTTCAGTGCTCCTTCTGGACACCTCTCGCTTCCCAACACCCGTTATTCTCAGCAGCTCCCCCCCCCCTGTAACCGGGCACTCTCTGCTTCCCCTTTCCTCCGAACTGACTCCAACGGTTTCCCAGCTCTCACTAGATACATATATATATAGCTATATATATATATATAATATCATATATATGCGTATATGTACATGTGAATTTAGGCATGTCGGACGTCGAACGTCGCACACACATATATATATGGCGCATTTCCGCACGTCATTTCCGCACGTCATTTACGTACGTCATTTCAGCACGTCATTTACTCACGTCATTCACGCACGCCATTTCCGCACGTCATTTCAGCACGTCATTTCCGCACGTCATTTCCGCACGTCATTTCCGCACATCATTTACTCACGTCATTCACGCATGTCATTCACGCACGTCATTTACGCATGTCATTTACGCGCGTCATGTACGCATTCATTTACGCACGTCATTTACGCACGCCATTTACACACGTCATTTACGCACGCCATTAACGCACGTCATTCACGCACCTCGGACGTCGCACGTCGCATATTGCGTCGATGGAATGTGACAACATCAGATGCGTGGTGCGATGCCATGTATCCCATATTGTGTAGGCTATGCTTCATGCCCATGAAATGTGACAATTGGGTATTTGATATGATACCATCTGTCTTGTATTGAGTATGGTTTCTTTTCAGGCCAATATAATGTAATGATTAGGTATGCGATGTAATATCACGCATGATATATCGTACATGGATTATTTTCATGCCAATGGGATGCAACGATTGGGTATGCGATATCATATCATGTATCACATTTTTTGCATGGCTTCTTTTCATGTAATAAAATGTAACAATTGGGTATGTGATGCGATATCATCTATTTTGTGGTTTGTTTGTGATGGCATATTTACCCTGTCGATAACGAATAGCTCGCATATTGAAGCTTGTTTTCATCGCTAAACAGGAATAGTCTCAATTGTGGTACATTAGTTGTTTAAGCAGGAGAAATTTCAGTCGCATACGACTGGTCTTCCTCATTCCACTGCTCTTTGCCCTATCCTAGTAATGCCAAGCATCTGGATAGGAAGTGACAAGTATCAATTTTTAAGTCATTGGTTTGACTCGACCAGGATTCGAACCCACGATCTACCCACACGGGAGACGGACGCTCTAACTCATTCAGCGTAAATGCAGGAATAGTGAAAAGGTTTTACCAGGGAACTCCCTTCTCCTTTTCAGTACCCTCTGTAACCACTTTATCAGACCAGTTGACCAAAGCCGGCCGTGCTTCCTGGCTTTGGTCAGGAGACTTGGCCCAAGCATACAGACAGTGCAAGTCTGCCCTCTCTCTGTTCCTCTCATAGGTATTAAAGTCAGGAGTAATAGGTTAGTAGTTTCCTTGTCATCTTAGGTGGTACTAAGTGTTAGCACCTAGCATTAATTATGCTCGTTTTGTTGATGCCACGCTTGCAACATTTTTGCATATACCTACCCCATGCGCTAGTGTTAGTAGCGATACTCAGTTTAGGCTATGACTTTGTGTGTGTCAAGTATGATATATTGTGTATATTTCCTTTGCATGTCAATGGAATGTAAAAAGTGATATGTGATACGACATCACGCATAATATATTTTCAAAACTTTCTTTTCAAGACAAAAGAATGTAACAATTTGATACGCAATCCGATATGACACATCATATACTGTGCCCAGTTTCTTTCGATGCCAATAGGAATGTAACAATTTGATACGCGATCTGATATCACGCATCATATACTATGCCCAGTTTTTGTTCATGCCAATGAAATGTAACAATTTCATACGCAATCCGATATCATGCATCATATACTGTGTCCAGTTTCTTTTGATGCCAATGGAATGTAACAATTTGATACGCGATGCCATGCTAAGTGTCATAAACTTGTGCAGTTTCTTTTCATGCCATTAGAAGGTTACAATTTGATACATGATCCGATATCATGCATCATATACTGTGCCCAGTTTCTTTTGATGCCAATGGAATGCAACAATTTGATACGCACACAATGCCATGCCAAGTGTGATAAACTTGTGCAGTTTCTTTTCATGCCAATAGAATGTAACAATTTGATACGCGATGCGACATCAAATGTCACAATATACTGCGCTCACTTGTCCTTCCATGCCAATGAAAATACATCACATATCACCCAAATCACGCGCTTTCTGTCCGCGTCTATGCCCCCTCGCGTCGTTCCCTCCCACGTCACCCACCCCGACGCCGTGACGTCACACTCACCTCGGGAGGCTTTGCCTGGTGCTGTGGCGGGACGTGACGGCGCTTACTCCGGCCTGTGCTTGCCGGGCGGGACTGCTGCTGGTCTGGGGGAGGGCGGGCCGGTATGCGCGTGTACACGGTGTGCTCCTCACTCCTTCGTTCACCACTCTGCCACCAGGGGGACTGCGTTGTGCAACCGGCTCCCCGAAACCCATACCCTCTCCCCCTTACACCCTCCCCCACACCTACAACCATGCCCTCCCCCGTCACCCTCCCCCATAACCTCCCTGATACCCTCCCCCACACCCTCCCCCCACACCCACACCCTCCCCCATGCCAACACCCTCCCGTCACACCCGCACACGCGCACACCCTCCTCCTACAACCTTACCCCCACACCCACCCCACACCCTCCACCCACACCCCACACCCAAACCCTCCCCCACCCCCACCCACACCCACACCCACACCCCCTCCACATCCTCCCGTTCCTCACCCCGCCCCCCCCTTCCTCCTCCTTCCCACTCAGCAAACCCACCCGTCTGATTGGTCAACGCGTTACGCCAGAGCCCTCCTAGCGGGGGAGGCACTGTGCCCCCCCCCCCCCACACCCACCCCCCTACGACCCATGCCGTGCCTTTCCGGGTGTGTTCGGAAACCCCGGTGGCTGGTTCTACGCTCGGCTCGGGTTGGTAGGCGCCTGCTGTACCGCTGTACTGCTTGTACGGACGCCGCTGCGCGCAGTGCATCCTGGTCCTGATGCTATCGGCTCTTCCCATTTTGGCCCCACAATTTTCGATGCGCGCGCACTTCCGCTGCCTCCCTCCCCTACCACCCCCCTCCCACCACCCCCGCCCGTTACGGCTCGCCGCGCTCCGGTGACGTCACGCGTCCCGCGTCCCGCTGATTGGTGGCGCCACACGTCCCGCGTCCCGCCTGTGGCTGCAGCTAGTTCCTGTTGGGTGGTGTTGGGTGGTGTATGTTGGTGTTGGGTGGTGTTAGGTGGTGTTGGGTGGTGTTGGGTGGCATTGAGTGGTGTTGGGTGGTATTGGGTGGTGTTGGGTGGCGTTTGGTGCAGTTGGTTGGTGTTGGGTGGTGTTGGGTGGTGTTGGGTGGTGTTGGGTGGTGTTGGTTGGTGTTGGGTGTTGGGTGGTGTTGGGTGGTGTTAGCTGGTGTTGGGTGGTGTTGCTTTGTGGTTGGGTGGTGTTGGGGGGTTGGTGGTGTTGGGTGGTGTTGGATGGGTTGGGGTGGTGTTGGCTGTGTTGTTAGTGGTGTTTGGTGGTGTTTGGTGGTGCTTGGTGGTGTTGGTTGGTGTTAGGTGGTGGTGGGTGGTGTTTGGTGTGTGGTGGGATTAAGCGTGTTGGGTGGTGTTTGGTGTCTTGGGTGGTGTTGGGTGGTGTAGGGTGGTGTTGGGTGGCGTTGGGTGGGTGTTGGGTGGTCTTGGATGGTCTTGGATGGTCTTAGGTGGTCTTGGGTGGTGTTGGGTAGTGTCGGGTGGTGTTGGGTGGTCTTGGTGGTGTTGGGTGGTGTTGGTGGTGTCCGCTGCTGGCTGGATTGAATGGTGTTGGGTGGTGTTAGGTGGTGTTGGGTGGTGCTAGGTGGTGTTGGATAGTGTTGAGTGTTGTTGGGTGGTGTTCGGTGGTGTCCTGTGGTGCTGGGTGGTGTTGAATGGTGTTGGGTGGTGTTGGGTGGTTTTGTGTGGGATTTTGTGGTGTTACGCGGTGTTATGTGATGTTGGCTGGTGTTGGCTGGTGTTTGGTGGTGTTGGCTGGTGTTGGCTGGTGTTGGCTGGTGTTAGCTTGTGGTTGGTACACCTGGACGCGGCATACTATGGGAAGGCATACTAATACTGTAGGAGGGCATCATATAGGATGGCATGCTGGAGGAGGGCAGACTATCCCCTAGGCATACTATGAGAGGATGGCATACTATGAGAGGGCATACAAAGGGGTGCACATATGGGGGGGGGACATATTAGGGGAGGGCATACTGGAGGAGGGCATACTAGGGGAGGGCATATTAGGGGAGGGCATACTGGAAGAGGCGGATAAGGACTGGTGTACATGGCAACTGATAACATGGTATTTCTGTGTGCCCAGGTCATCGCCCTGATCACGGCACCGATACAGGGGCGTGTGTGCGGGTGTGAGTGTGGGTGGGTGTGGTGTGGGTGGTGTGGGTGTGGTCTGGGTGTGGTGTGGGTGTGAGTGTGGTGTGGGTGTGGTGTGGTTTGGGTGTGAGTGTGGATGTGGTGTGGGTGTGGGTGTGAGTGTGGGTGGGCGGGTGTGGGGGGGTGTTACCTCAGTCTTACACGACGCGGGCGCGGTGTGATGGGACCAGCGAAAGGCGTTTTCTTTTGGGTTTTCTTTTGTAAATATGTTTATTCTGCTGAATAATATTTGTTGTCAGCGCCGAAGCAGTAGTATTCAAGCCATTTTCAATCCAGGATTATTTACACAAAAATGGTATATAGAGTAAGGTATACAATAACTGTAGAATACACTATTTGCAGCATATAACACAATGGAATTCTGTAACCGACAAATTCTGCAACAGTAGTTTCACATGACTACATCAATATTAGTCAGATGAATGTGAATATTTAGAAGAATGTAAGCAGAAGTTAGCTTCCATGTTAATTTGGTAAAGTTATACTAAGTTTTATTGTAGGGTCTAGTCAGTTGGAGTTAAACAAGTGATATATAAATGTCCGTTTGCTAGGAATATTCTCGTGTTACCCTATTGTGCTTAGTTATGTGAGTTTGTTATTTGAAGTTTGTTATTTTCAGGTTGATAGATACCTCACAGCAATATGCATTCTGCTGTTAGGGTGGGGTTGTTCGTAATACACTGAGCCACCTGTGGTCAGGAATCAGTGGGACCAACCCAGTGCATTTGGTTTTAAATGCATGTATTACAGTTGTATTTGGACTGTCTCTGTCATTGTTTATGGTTGACTGGACGTAATGGAGGAACAGCAACAAATAAAAGAGGGGTGGGGGACTGAAGCCGATGGTTTGGTGGTCAGCCACTTAGCGTATGGTGATGCCGTAGAAGATCCTTTATTGTAACTGCATATATGGAGTTTGGCACATATGGGGTTTGAAGCCCGAGGGACTCTTGATGGGAAAGAACCTGGGATGGGCCTCACCAGAAACGTGGTCAGCATGCTAAGGAACATGTTCATCAGCATCAAGATGTCGGTCGCGATGCGACAAAGACTGCTTTCATTAACTTGACTGTCGCTCTCCATTTACCTCTCTACTGTGAGAGTGATGTCCATGAGTCAGTCTTAATGTCTCTCAGCTTCAGGTTTCTCTTGATGGTATCCTTGAACCGGAGACGAGGGAGCCCTCTCTTTCTGTAACCAGAAGACAGTTGAGAGTAGAGGATATGCTTTGCTAGCCTGACTGATGACATCCTCATGAGGTGTCCAGTCCACCGGAGATTCTTTTTGATCAGAAGATCTTCCATAGAGGGCAGCCCTGTCCGTTTGAGTATTTCCTTATTTGTCACTTTGACCTTCCAGGTTACCTACACCCACATTAAAGTGACAGAGAAATTACGTTAAATTTCACAAACTAGTTAGTTTTAATCACAAACAGTAAAGTTTTAATGAATTTTAATAAACAGACACAATACCTCAAACTGATATGAAACTGCACAATTCGATATCAATTTGATCAGATTGGGGAAACCAGGGGATATTGAAACTGATATCAGCCCACAGCAGTGTTATCAGCGCTATCTAGGCTGCTAATACTGGGTATCATGCTCGAACTACCAACTGTGTGTAAATATTCGTCGCTTGAAAGACCACTACTTCGCCATGGCAAAAAAAAAAAAGAAAAGGAGAAGAAGAAGAAGAAGAAGAAGAAAAACAAAGAGAATCCATTCAGCAGAATAAATATATTTACACACAAAATAATAATAGAACACACTCTCATAGAGTACACTCTCATAGAACACACTCTCATAGAACATGTTCTCATAGAACACACTCTTATAGAAACCGCTCAAATAGAACATGCCATCATAGAACATGCCATCGTAGAAAACACTCTCATAGAAACCACTCTCATAGAACACACTCTCATAGAACATGCTCTCATAGAACACGCTCTCATCGAACACACTGTCATAGAACATTCTATCATAGAACATGCTCTCATAGAACACAAGATCATAGAACATGCTCTCATAAAACACACTCTCGTAGAACACACTCTCATAAAACACACTCTCATAAAACACACTCTTGTAGAACTCGATCTCATAGAACACACTCTCATAGAACACACTCTCATAGAACAAGCTCTCCTAGAGCACACTCTCATAGAACATGCTCTCATAGAACACACGCTCATAGAACATCCTCTCATAGAACACCCTCTCATAGAACATGCTCTCATAGAACACACTCTCATAAAACAAGCTCTCATAGAACACACTCTCATAGAACATGATCTCAGAACACACTATCATAGAACATGCTCTCATAAAACACACTCTCATAGAACATGCTCTCATAAAACACACTCTCATAGAACATGCTCTCATAAAACACACTATCATAGAACATGCTCTCATAAGACACACTCTCATAGAACATACTCTCATAAAACACACTCTTATAGAACATGCTCTCATAGAACACAATCTTGTAGAACATGCTCTCATATAACACACTCTCGTAGAACACACTTTCATAGAACATGCTTTCATAAAACCCACTCTCATAGAACATGCTCTCATAAAACACACTCCCATAGAATATGCTCTCATAAAACACACTCTCACAGAACATGCTCTCATAAAACACACTCCATAGAACATGCTCTCATAAAACACACTCCCATAGAACATGCTCTCATAGAACACACTCTCATAGAACATGCTCTCATAGAACATGCTCTCATAGAACAAGCTATCATAGAACACGCTCGCACAGAACAAACATTCATAGAACATGTTCTCAGAGAGAGCACTCTTTCATAGAACACACCCTTGTAGAACATGCTCTCATAGAACACACTCTCGTAGAACACACTTTCATAGAACACACTCTTGTAGACCATGCTCTCATAGAACACACTCTCATAGAACACACGTTCATAGAATACACTCTTATAGAACACACTTTCATAGAACACACTCTCATAAAACACACTCTCTTAGAACATGATCCATAGAACAAGCTCTCATAGAATGCACTCTCATAGAGTACACTCTCATCGAACACGCATCCGCTATTGACGCTAAGAGTTACAACATTTATATTTGTCGACATTCGGCCCTCGTTATGATTGGCATCATTTGGTGGGGGGTAGTTGGGGGGGGTTACAAATCAAGGGATGCTCGACATAGAGTGGGGTTCGAACACAACTTCCTGCCATTCCTGAAGCATTATACCATTAAGACTTCGCTTCTGCAAGCAATCTACCTGGGGAATGTGACTCTTTGCTTGTGAGATGAGTGCAGAATGTTATATTAGGATGGGCCAAGGCCTGGTTAGCTTAGTGTCAGGATAATGTGATTGAGTGGGATATCAGGTCATGGTGCTGGTCGCCTGGTCTCCCAGTGGGGCAGCACTATAAGGTTGCCATGAGTGTGCACGGCCACAAGTCGGTACCTGTCCTGATATGACCTTAGATGTTGCCTGGATGTGAAGCACCAGCCAACTTAATTCTGCCGGTGGGTGTTGAGAGTTTGTGTGAGTAGTATATACAATCGTCCATTTAGAGCAGGTTAAGAACCACCAGGCATTGGCGTGAACTCCCACCCAATCCTCCAGGGGGCGCCCCTCCCAGGGTGCAGGGGACAACGACCTGGGAGGCGGAAGACGCCAGCTCCAGCACCCGCCAAGGAGGTACAGGAATTCAGTTCTCAGTCGAGTCAAACCAATGACTTATCAAATTGATACTTGTCGCTTCCTAGCCTGGCGCTGGGCATTAATAGAAGAGGGAACGGACTGGTTAGCTCAGTGTCAGGATAATGTGACTGAGTGAGATATCAGGTCATGGTGCTGGCAGCCTGATTTCCCAGTGGGGCAGCACTATAAAGTTGCCATGAGTGTCCACTGTCACAAGTCGGTGCCAGTCCCGATATGACCTTAGATGTTGCCAGGACTCACAATAACCAAGCAACCAACTTATGGCTCTGAGACCAGTGCATTGTCGCTGATAGAAACATTTTCAGCGCAAGAATATTCCCCCCCCCCTAAATAAAAACACAAAACACTCGACTGAAAATCTTGTTTGAGTATATATTGATGAGGGAAAGTAGTCCTTTTGGCACATAATCCCTAAACCTGTATGGACGAAAAAAGGAGAAACTTTTCGGAAGCCAAGCCCTTTACCTAGATTTGATGCCACATATCGAACGTAAGCTATATACATTAAACATATTAAACATTTGTTTCTGCATAAGCAGGAAAACAAAGTGAATTTAACAGAACCTGTTACTGCTGAAGTATATTCTGCCCAACAGGATTGTGTGCACATGAGTTTGAGTTTTCAGTTTTACTTAAAGTTGCATAGTCCGATGGTTTTGAGTTTCTGTCATCATGTCAAATTAGTTTTGGGAAGCACCCCAAAAACTCTGACATCATAGGCTTCTGCAGTAACAGGTTCTATGAAATTGACTCAGTAGTCCCTTCTATGTGTCAACAAATGCTTAATAAGTGCATCAGTATCTAATTTAGATATGTAGAATCAAATCTAGATAATTGTTTTTGTTTAAAAAGATTAACGCTTCATGGGATTATGCAGCTTTAACTATAAACATGGAGTAAGGTGACCGTATGCCTTCCTCAAGGGGTCATCTTCCAGCCGAGCAACCACACATGAAACTAATTTCTTCCCAATTTCCTTCCAAATATCTCCAAAGGTAGCCATTAAAGTAAGGTAGATTATAACGACAAAGCGAATTTTTAATGTTTGAATCATCATCCACTCAAAAGCATCTTACTGTGCAATTTTAATCTGATTCAAGTATTTATGTAAGAAATCCGTAGGTACAATAATCCCCAAGTGTGTACCGCATTGACCATGACTCCTGGGGCGAGGTACTTGTCTTCATAGCAACAGTTGCTAGGCAACCATTTGGATGGATTCAGACACGAGAGGCAAATTAGGGAGACGCAGCAGCCAGTCTTCTCCGGGGTTGAGAAAGTGGGGTGCAGTGCCCGGCGGGTGCTGACCACACGCCAGAAGAGCAGGGCTTACTGGGCACACTTCCGGTCCAATTCCCTGTCATGCTCACAGGTGTGTATGTAACTGGGTCAATAGTGGCGCAATGAGGTCAGACCGGCCTACTATTCACTGCACCACACTCCTACCGCACACTCGCGCAGCCATGACACGGGAGGGTTAGCATAGGGGATGCGTCGCCTATTTTAACCCAACCGACAGGTGGTCAGCTGACCAGCCCTCCCCGTTAGGGACAGGTATTTAATGGCCCGCAACACATGCCTCTGGGGTGAGTCTAGGACCAGCGCCCGACGTCGTGGGTGAATAAAAGTTGGTACAAAAGCTCCAGTGTTTGTCGCTTTCTTTACATCTTCTTCAGTTGGAGGGTTCCGGTCCTTGCCCTATCTGAGTAATGTTGAGCGCCAGGCTAAGTGGCGACAAGCGTACATGTTGTAAGTCATAATTTTGACTCAGCTATATTTAGAACTCCCGACCTTCCACACAAGAAGCATGCGCTCTACCGATTCGGCCATCACCGCCTCGGAATATCAAACAAACAAAAACACAAAATGTCGCCTACGACTCAGAAAGCAATATCGGGGAATAATATACCAGGAAAAGCCATAGAGGTGAGGCTAGCCGTAGCCACCCCCCCCCTCACCCCCTCCTCACACACGCGCTCAGCACTCACTGGGTCGCGCCCGGGCAGGCTGTGATCTGATTGGTCGGCCTTTGTCACGCAGCTGCCCCGCGCACATCGCGGCGCATGCGCAGTTATCTGTGCGGCTGTTTCCGGCTGCGCGGGTGATAGGAACTCAGGACCGGGATGGGGAGGGTGAGGGTGTAGAGGGGGGTAGAGGGTGGTAGAGGATGGTAGAGGGTGGTAGAGGGGACGAGGGTGGGGAGGGGGGAAAGGACAGACAGAGGAGGGGAGGGGAGGGACATGGGAGCGGTGAGGGGAGGATGGTTAGGAGGACCTTAATAGTAACCTTACTACATATTAATCCATTGATACATTGATACACCCGTGGACTGATACACCATACACTGATACACCTATACACTGATACACCATACACTGATACAC
This sequence comes from Branchipolynoe longqiensis, assembly GCA_030323885.1. Taxonomy (NCBI): domain Eukaryota; kingdom Metazoa; phylum Annelida; class Polychaeta; order Phyllodocida; family Polynoidae; genus Branchipolynoe; species Branchipolynoe longqiensis. The sequence continues at coordinate 126,750 of JASIRB010000078.1, forward strand.
CCATACACTGATACACCCATACACTGAGACACCCATACACTAATACACTAATACACCCATACACTGAGCCACCCATACACTAATACACTGATACACCCATACACTGAGACACCCATACACTAATACACTGATACACCCATGCACTGATACACACATACACTGAGACACCCATACACAGATACACCCATACACTGATACACCCATACACTGATACACCCACACACTGATATACCCATACACCCATACACCCATACACTGATATACCCATACACCCATACACCCATACACTGATACACCCATACACTGAAACAAACATACACTGAGACTCCCATACACTGATACACCATACACTGATACACCCATACACTGATACACCCATACACTGATACACCCATACACTGATACACACATACACTGATACACCCATACACTGATACACCCATACACTGAGACACACATACACTGAGACTCCCATACACTGATACACCATACACTGATACACCCATACATACTCACCTACACTGTACCCACTGATACACACCATACACCACACTGATACACACATACACTGAGACACACATACACTGAGACTCCCATACACTGATACACCATACATTGATACACCCATACACTGATACACCCATACACTGATACACCCATACACTGATATACCCATACACTGAAACAAACATACACTGAGACTCCCATACACTGATACACCATACACTGATACACCCATACACTGATACACCCATACTTTGAGACACCCATACACTGAGACACACATACACTGATACACCCATACACTGATACACCCATACACTGATACACCCATACACTGAGACACCCATACACTGAGACACACATACACTGATACACCCATACACTGATACACCCATGCACGGATACACCCATACACTGATACACCCATACATTGAGACACCCATACACTGATACACCCATACACTGAGACAAACATACACTGAGACACCCATACACTGATACACCATACACTGATACACCGATACACTGATACACCCATACACTGAGACACCCATACACTGATACACCCATACACTGATACACCCATACACTGAGACACCCATGCACTGAGACTCCCATACACTGATACACCCATACACTGATACACCCATACACTGAGACACCCATACACTGATACACCCATACACTGATACATCATACACTGATACACCCATACACTGATACACCCATACACTGAGACACCCATACACTGATACACCCATACACTGATGCACCATACACTGATACACCCATACACTGATACACCCATACACTGAGACACACATACACTGATACACCCATACACTGAGACACCCACACACTGAGACACCCATACACTGATACACCCATACTCTGATACACCCATACACTGATACACCCATACACTGAGACACACATACACTGATACACCCATACACTGCTACACCCATACACTGAGGCACCCATACACTGAGACACCCATACACTGATACACCCATACACTGATACACCCATACACTGATACACCCATACACTGATACACCCATACACTGATACACTCGGACACTCACACATTCATACACGCACACACCCAACTCATTCACTCACGCACTCGTATATTCTTTCCCTTATGCATTCATACACCCATACAGTCAGAAGTCACACACTCAGACACACATACTTTCATACACCCATACAGTCAGACAGTCATACACTCAGACACACATACTTTCATACACCCATACAGTCAGACAGTCATACACTCAGACACACATACTTTCATACACCCATACACTCAGACAGTCATACGCTGAGACATGCATACATTTATCCAACCATACACTCAGACAGTCATACACTCAGACAAGCATACTTTCATACACCCATACACTAAGACAGTCATACACTCAGACAAGCATACTTTCATACACCCATACAGTCAGACAGTCATACACTCAGACACACATACTTTCATACACCCATACACTCAGACAGTCATACGCTGAGACATGCATACATTTATCCAACCATACACTCAGACAGTCATTCACTGAGACGTGCATACATTCATACACCCATACACTAAGACAGTCATACACTCAGACAAGCATACTTTCATACACCCATACAGTCAGACAGTCATACACTCAGACACACATACTTTCATACACCCATACACTCAGACAAGCATACATTCATACAGCCATTCACTTAGACATTCATACACTCAGACACGCATACATTCATACCGTCATACCCTCAGACATTATTACACTCAGTCAGTCATACATTCACACAATCATGCACTTAGACATTCATACAGTCAGACACTCATACATTCATACAATCATGCACTCAGACATTAATACTCTCAGACACTCATACATTCATATAGTCATGCACTCAGACATTCATACTCTCAGACACTCATACATTCATACAATCATGAACTCAGACATTCATACTCTCAGACACTCATACATTTATATAGTCATGCATTCATAGATGCATACACTCATACATTCACGCACTCAGACATTATTACACTCAGACACTCAGACACTCATACATTCATATGGTCATACATTCATAGATTCATACACTCAGACATTCACGCACTCAGACATTATTACACTCAGACACTCAGACACTCATAGATTCATTCATTCAGACACCTATACAGTCAGACATGCATACCCTCATATAAGCAGGCACCCATACCTTCATACAAGCAGGCACCCATACCCTCACACTGACACTCAGACTGAATGCCGACACTGCAAACAAGGGCGGCGCACTCCAAGCAGCCCGACGGTGTAGTCAGGTGACTGTGGCGCTCCTGGGGGCAGCCGGTGGCCTAACACAAAGAGCGCTAAGTGACTCACTCAGGATACCCGCGGGGCAGTGGCCAGCCTTACAGGCCCTTGTGCACTGGTGTGGTCACTGGTCCCCTCTCTGGCTCTGTATGACTGGACACGGTGGCCGAATTGGTAAAGGTCCGGTCACATACACGTTAACGCACATAGTTGAACGTCGTGGAGGCTAATGTAGTTTAACGTATTTGAACGTAGTTGAATGTAGTTGAATGTAGTTGGACGTAGTTGAACGTACCGGCATCCATACTTCTCCGTCATGCTAACTTGGTCATAATGTGGGTGGGCCATGAGTTCCGATTTAATCTTTGGACATGTTCAAAAGAGCGCTACGTTAGAGGCTAACATACTGTGGCAATGTCTCGATATTCTTAATGTATTCTAGCATACCTCAGCGTACTTGGACGTAGTTGAATGTAGTTGACCGTAGTGGAGGCTAACTTATGTTGAACATAGTTGAATGTAGTTGAACGTAACCGGCATCCGCGCCATCAAAAAACACACCTGAGGTATTAACCTTTTAAGCATAACCCTATAAGCTAACCACACTCTATCTAACAGAATAAACAAACCATTCTACTAACACTCACTCCATCTCAAAATGTTAACTCCAACAACATGATAGTTTTGCAATTCACAACATAGTAGGCATACAAACCTATGAAGGGAAACTATGCACCTAACCACTCCGTAATGTAAAGGTCTAATCAATACACATGTATGTATCAAGTGTGTAGGAATACAACATATAACTGCTATTTTTGTATGTGAATTGTCAAACTATACCATATGTAAGTCTTTGAATGTTTGATATTGTTATTTCAGCTGATTTGGGCTAGCTGCATATATTGTAAATAACTGTATTGTCACATGGCTGGAAGACCAGTGCCACGGCGCTGACAAAAGACTTTATTCAATGAATAAACTAGATTTACAACAACAACAAATATATTTATCCGTACCAAAACCTGCCGTACCTTAACATTTTTCACCATAGTTTAATGTACTTACACCACGTTTGACCCACGTTAATGTATCCTACGTTCAACTAGGTAAAACTACGTTCACTAATGTGTATATGACCAGAACTTTAGAGTGCAGGTTTCCTGTGTGAAATATCGGGCGTTCGAATACTGGTTGAGTCAAACCAATGACTTACAAAATTTACACTCGTTGCTACCTAGCCTGGCACTTGACATTATTAGGATAGAGCAAGGACTGGTTAGCTCAGTATCAGGATAATGTGAATGAGGGGGATATTGGGCCATGGTGTTAGCCGTCTAATCTCCCAGTGTGGCAGTACTATAAAGTCGCCATGAGTGCGTACTGTACAATGTTATAAGTCGGTACCCATCCTGATATGACCCTAGATATTGCTAGGATGTAAAGCCCCCAAAACAAGCAACACACAACTGACAAACAACAAACAACTTTGCGTGTGTCTGTATATCTGTCGTTATCTCCCTGTCTCTTTGACTGTCACTGTCTCTCTGTTTCTGTCTCTGGCTGTCTAATTAGTTCTGTATCTGTGTCTGTCTTTTCTGCCGGTTTCTCTTGGATCCAATATATATATATCTATCTGTCTAACTGTCCCTGTCTCTGTGTGTTTCTCTCTGTCTGTCGGTCTGTCTTTGATATAATATCTCTTTCTGCTGCTCTCTAACAGTCTCAATCTCTCTCTCTCTTTCTGTCTGCCTGTTTGTCTTTGATTCAATATCTGTCTCTGTTTCTGTCTAACTGTATCTGTCTCTTCGTGTCTCTCTCTGTCTGCCTGTTTGTCTTTGATTCAATATCTGTCTCTGCTTCTGTCTAGCTGTCTCAATATCTCTATGTCTCCCTCTATCTGACTGTCTGTCGTTGACTGAATACCCGTCTCTCCATTTCTATCTCGCCCTCTGTCTTTACCTGTTTCTCTCTCAGTATATATATACTCACATATTATATAATCTCCTGCATGCATTCTCTGTCTCCATATATGGGGAGTGCTGAGTCATGCTTAGAAGTACTCTTAGAGAAGCATCAGCTCAGGAATGGCGCCCTCTGTTCCAGCCACACAAACTCTTTTCCAACCAACTATCTGCAGACACATCCAGTGCCGGCAGATCAGAACGAGGCTGGACTTCCGGTCCCGTGACCTCCAGTGGCTCTTCACTCCCAGCGTCCCGCATTGTGCAATATATGTGATGTAATACGCATTATGCGAGTATAAAAATACTAAGGGAATTGTTGCCATTTCCATAATATGTTATACATATATATTATCGTTATTACCAATGTTATACTCCGTAAGACTCCGTACGTTGACAGGTGGCGCCACTTGTGGCCCACATCGCCTCCAACGGGTGTCGACAAGTGTCAGTCATACCAGAGGATATATATATATATATATAAGAAAATGAATACACAAAGCTACATCATGAACTGAGTATCACTACTAATGCTAGCGTACTGACAAGGTTCAACTATTACTTATCCATCACTGATTTAGTAGGCTATAGGCCTGTATCGGGATGTCTACAGCACCTTGCATTCCCAGGTGGTCACCCATCCAAGTACTGACAAGGCTCAACTATTACTTATCCACTACTGATTTGGTAGACTATAAGCCTGTGTCAAGATGTCTACATCACCTCGTAGTCCCAGGTGGTCACTCATCCAAGTAATAACGATGATCAACTATTACTTATCCATTACTGCTTTGGTAGGTTATAAGCCTGTATCAGGATGTCTACAGGACCTCATGTTAATACATGTGATCACCCATCCAAGTACAGACAAGGCTTAAAATTTGTCAATCGAAAGAAGCAGTCTTCCTAATGGAATATTGGTTTGCATTTCGAATAACAACTAGGCTTTCAAATCATTAAGTAGAACACGGGCGGTGATTGGCTGGCCATTAATGCAGCAGGTTCGCTAAGGGAGGGCGTTAATTCCTCACAGAACGCCGCCCGCCTGCAGGAAGGCAGCTTTAATATGCTGCTGCGGGGCAATCACTGCCCACAGCTTTAACCGGGAACATGTATAATCAACCAGGTCTGTATCCACTTTAATGGAGAGGGGGATTAACGGAAGCTAACATTTTGTATGTATGTAGCATGCGAATGTGAATCTGTATGTGGCATGCGGCATTATATAACCATGCTCTTTTCAGTCTTGCTTGCTCCAATTTTGTGAAGGAAAGTCAAAGGTCCTGTTTGCTCTAATGCAAATGGAGCAGCATTCATGGCCCTGTCACACTACAACGTTTCTCACCGGCGACCCGTCAGCGTTGAAAATAAAATTAAAGTGTCGAGAAACATTAAACTTTTAGGGGAAATATGGGGAAATTGGACGTTGCCACAGCATGTCAGTAGCGTGTTATTAGCGCGCGGCCAACGTGTGTCGACGCGTGCGGAAAAAAATTAAATTAAATAAAAAGTTTGGCGTGACGGCATCATATGACCTTAGATGTAGCTAGGGCATAAAACAACAAAGCAACCGTTTGGCGCAATGTGCGGGAATGACCCTCACGCGCATGCGGCATCTGCCTCGCATTTGCATAACGATCTTCCAGCGCTGTCGACATGCTTCTGACGTCACCATAATATTGGCACCCGCGCGTTGACGCGCATTGTCGGTCGTCGCCCTTTTTTGACATGCTAAAAACATCTAGCGACCTGCTACGCTCGCCGACGTCCTCCGGCGACTGTCAACGTCCAGGATAGTGTACCAACGTGTACCGACATTTGCATAACGTCCCCCTAACGTTTCCCGATGTTTCCCGACTTTTGGCAAAAAATCAAACACGTCGACGCGTGTTGGAGAGAAGCATTGTAGTGTGACAGGGCAATTACATTCACATTCGCACCGATTGGTTCATGGAGCGATCCACTTTCCCTATTTGCATTTGGATTTGCATTCACATTCGCGTACTTAGCTTTAATATGCTGCTGCGGGGCCTTCACTCCACAGAGCTTTGACCAGGAACATGTATAATCAGCCAAAGCTGTATCCACTTTAATGGAGAGGGGAATTAAAGTTACATAGTCCGATGGTTTTGAATTTCTGTATTTTTTCTGAGATAAATATATTAGATCGATCACTAGTATCTACTTTACATTAGTTCAAAGTTACTTATATTTTAAATGGTAAACTTTTGAGATATTTTGCATGCAAACATGGAAACTTAGTTTTGGCAAGCTTGCCAATAATCTGACACCATAGACTTCTGCAGTAACAGGTCCTGTTAAATTGACTCAGTATTGCCTTCTACCCAGAAACAAATGCTTAGTAAGTGCATCAGTATCTAAGTTAGATATGTCAAATCAAATCTAGATACTTGTTTTGGTTTTGATAATTTGATATTTCATCGGACTATGCAGCTTTAATTAAAGCTAACATTCTGTATATCTGGCATGTGAATGCCAATGAAACTGTGTGTTTGACACGCGGCATGATATACCCATGACGTTTGTGATGTATTCGACATTTTCTATGTTTAAATTTTAAAATCTATAAATTTAGAACGAGTGAAGCAGCAATTTCTTTTTGTTATTTTATTTGTTATATTATTTAACATTGATTCAAAACAATTTAAGAATATGAATTGGACAGAGTTCATCGAATACAAATGGTTTTACCAAGTTATTGTTGATATAATGTAAATTTCAGATATAAATAAGGTTTAGGTCTAAAAATGAACATATATATATATGGATAGTGTTAAACCCTTTATCGCATGTAATAAACTCTGTAGTGGTTCCTTCCACCCGCTCATGTTGGGTGGGTGGGGGGGATGGGTGACCATCATGCACCTTGCCCTCCCTTCTCTCGGGGCTGGCCTCGCCACTCGGTTGGAAGCATTTGAATAGTTCAGGCGCAAAACCACGTAAACGCCAATCCAAAATTGTAGTTTAATTAAAAAAGTTTTACCTGAAAATAATTGTTAGTCTCACAAATTCCACTTTTCATATGATCATATGGTTATTTAGCAATGAAAAATACAGTAGGGATATAAAAAAAGAAACTTTTTTGTAGGTATGATTCCAATTTTATCTCCATTTTTGGTTTGGCATTTACATGGTTTTGAACCTGAACGCTTCATTTATTTAAACCCCGTGTATACCGGATATATACAGCTGGAGAGTGAATGCGGTGGCCCCTCCTGGTATTAATTAGGCTAAGCGTTTGGGAGACACGGGTTCGATCTGCTAGGTTGTGTCCTTGTCCACATATATACTCAGTATGCATGCCACGACCAGCACACTCGACTTTGAATCATTATGTGATAGAGCACTTTGGACTGTGATTTCATCTTATTGTAATCCAGTAGACAGGTAGGATGTGTGGTGCGCTTTGGGCTGTGATTTTGCCTTAGTGTAATTGAGTTGAATGCATATTGTGCTTTGGGCTGTGATTTTGCCCTATTGTAATTGAGTTGAATGCATATTGCTCTTGGGACTGTGATTTTGCCTTATTGTAATTGAGTTGAATGCATATTGCGCTTTGGGCTGTGATTTCGCCTTATTGTAATTGAGTTGAATGCATATTGCGCTTTGGGCTGTGATTTCGCCTTAGTGTAATTGAGTTGAGTGCATATTGGGCTTTGGGCTGTGATTTCGCCTTATTGTAATTGAGTTGAATGCATATTGGGCTTTGGGCTGTGATTTCGCCTTAGTGTAATTGAGTTGAATGCATATTGCGCTTTGGGCTGTGATTTCGCCTTAGTGTAATTGAGTTGAGTGCATATTGCGCTTTGGGCTGTGATTTCGCTCTAGTGTAATTGAGTTGAATGTATATTGCGCTTTGGGCTGTGATTTCGCCTTATTGTAATTGAGTTGAATGTATATTGGGCTTTGGGCTGTGATTTCGCTCTAGTGTAATTGAGTTGAATGTATATTGCGCTTTGGGCTGTGATTTCGCCTTATTGTAATTGAGTTGAATGCATATTGCGCTTTGGGCTGTGATTTCGCTCTAGTGTAATTGAGTTGATGTATATGCGCTTTGGGCTGTGATTTCGCCTTATTGTAATTGAGTTGAGTGCATATTGCGCTTTGGGCTGTGATTTCTCCTTAGTGTAATTGAGTTGAGTGCATATTGTGCTTTGGGCTGTGATTTCGCCTTAGTGTAATTGAGTTGAATGCATATTGCGCTTTGGGCTGTGATTTCTCCTTAGTGTAATTGAGTTGAGTGCATATTGTGCTTTGGGCTGTGATTTCGCCTTAGTGTAATTGAGTTGAGTGCATATTGCGCTTTGGGCTGTGATTTCTCCTTAGTGTAATTGAGTTGAGTGCATATTGTGCTTTGGGCTGTGATTTCGCCTTAGTGTAATTGAGTTGAATGCATATTGCGCTTTGGGCTGTGATTTCTCCTTAGTGTAATTGAGTTGAGTGCATATTGTGCTTTGGGCTGTGATTTCGCCTTAGTGTAATTGAGTTGAGTGCATATTGCGCTTTGGGCTGTGATTTCTCCTTAGTGTAATTGAGTTGAGTGCATATTGTGCTTTGGGCTGTGATTTCGCCTTAGTGTAATTGAGTTGAATGCATATTGCGCTTTGGGCTGTGATTTCTCCTTAGTGTAATTGAGTTGAGTGCATATTGTGCTTTGGGCTGTGATTTCGCCCTATTGTAATTGAGTTGAGTGCATATTGTGCTTTGGGCTGTGATTTCGCCCTATTGTAATTGAGTTGAGTGCATATTGCACTTTGGACTGTGACTTCGCCTTATTGTAATTGAGTTGAGTGCATATTGCGCTTTGGACTGTGATTTCGCCTTAGTGTAATTGAGTTGAGTGCATATTGCGCTTTGGGCTGTGATTTCGCCCTATGGTAATTGAGTTGAATGCATATTGCGCTTTGGGATATGATTTTGCCTTAGTGTAATTGAGTTGAATGCATATTGCGCTTTGGACTGTGATTTCGCCTTATTGTAATTGAGTTGAGTGCATATTGCGCTTTGGGCTGTGATTTCGCCTTAGTGTAATTGGGTTGAGTGCATATTGCACTTTGGGATATGATTTTGCCTTATTGTAATTGAGTTGAGTGCATATTGCGCTTTGGGCTGTGATTTCGCCTTAGTGTAATTGAGTTGAATGTATATTGCGGTTTGGGATATGATTTTGCCTTATTGTAATTGAGTTGAATGCATATTGCGCTTTGGGCTGTCAGTTTGCCTTATTGTAATTGAGTTGAATGCATATTGCGCTTTGGGCTGTGATTTTGCCTTAGTGTAATTGAGTTGAGTGCATTTGTGCTTTGGGCTGTGATTTTGCCTTATTGTAATCCAGTAGGACGTATGGTGCGCTTTGGGCTGTTATTTTGCCTTCCAGTAGAATGTATGTCAGGATGTATGTCAGGTATCTGCATTAACACAGTAACTGTTACACGATGTATAGATAGAGAGTGCGTTACTACAGCAGCTGAGTAGTGGGACGTAGCTAAGGCGGTAGAGTGTCCACCTGTTAAGGTGTTGGTCATCCTATCGATTCTGCTCCATGGACACATTTGCAGTTTTGGCTATTTTGGCTGTGGTATGTGCTGTCCTGACTGTGGGGAAATGAATATAAATGACCCCTTGCTGCTTATCGGAAAGAACAGCCCATGTGGCGGCGGCAGTGGGTTTCCTCCAAAGAAATATGCCAGAATTACCATATGTTTGACGTCCAACAGTTGTGTCCAATAGCTGATGATGTAAAAATCAATGTGCTCTAGAGTTGTCGTTAATTTTAATAAAATGAACTTGTTGCTACAGCTGCTGACCCCAGAGTTAATATTGTTGATCAGGAAGACAAATGATGCATCTCTTATTTATTCAGATCTTTGTTTGTTTTTTGTGAATAGCAGAGTTGTTGTATATATTTTTGTTTACCTGAACTGTACACTTGGTCCTACGTTCCTATGAGTTATCACCATGGTGATAACGGTCCCTCTAGTCTATCGAAGTTGCTACAAAAATCGGAAATAAAATGGGCGATAATACAGGAAAACAAGGGGTGGGTATTTCTCTCTGTAACTTGCTTGGTTCAACGGGCCCGCTGTGAGACCACGCGACCAGCCATTGCATTGAGTCCGCAACTAACTGGTACTCGGGTACTCTGTGTTCGACGAAAGCTCCGGCTTGTTAAATAAATTACTTTTGGCAGAGGCACATGAGAGTGTACACGTGTACCCGAGAGGTGCTGAATACTGAGTGCTCTCCAAGCCTCCCTGTGTGCTGACTTAAGTCGTGTTCACACACAGGCGTTAAGTCGCCTCAACTAGTTCGCCTTGTCTAGTTCGGCTCACATTTGCCGTGTGGACGTGACGCTAAGGCGGATTAGGGCTGATTCGCTTCAACTAATTCGCTTCAAGTAAACCCCGTCGCGAGGTAGGTTATATGAAGTGATCTAACTTGAGTCGCCTATCTTGCGTGTGTAGACGCAAGCGGATTAGTTGAGGCGGATTAAGGACGTCACAGTCGAGACCTGAGTTTGTTGACTTTCCGGTAAATTTGCTCTATGAAACTGCTAGCTGTGCACAGATATTTTGTTCATCATTTATTTTTAGGGTTTAACTGCCCAGCAGAAGTTTTGACCGTTCCAAAACAATACGATTCAGTCGAAACAGATCTAGGTCGAAGCCACACTCTCTCGTGCCGACGTCGACTAACCAAAACTGGCGCTGGTTAGTATGGACTTGCTCATGTGCAGATATTGATTTTCAGCTAAAAGTACTGCATGTGTGGACACGACACTAGTTTGCCTCCTCTAATTTGCCTTATCTAGTTCGGCCTAAACTTGCAGGTGTGAACACGGCTTAATACTCAAACCGCTGTATGACTTGACTTGTACACAAGCCTCTTTTGTATGCTGACTGGTTCACACACCTCCTTGAGTGCTGACTGGTACCCACACCTCTGTGTGTGCTGACTGGTACCCACACCTCCCTGTGTGCTGACTGGTACCCATGCCTCTGTGGGTGCTGACTGGTACTCACGCCTCCCTGTGTGCTGACTGGTACCCACACCTCCCTGGGTGCTGACTGTCACCCAAACCGCTGGGTAATTTGACTGGTACCCAAGCCTCCTTGTGTGCTGAGTGGTACCCACGCCTCCCTGTGTGCTGACTGGTATCCTAACCTCATGGTGTGCTGACCTGTACCCACACCTCCCTGTGGGCTGACTGGTACCCCTGTTTGCTGGCTGGTACCCTAGCCTCAGTGTATGCAGACTGGTACCCAAGCCTCCCTTTGTGCTGACTGGTACCCATGCCTTGCTTTATGTGTGACTGGTACCCATGCCTATGTGTGTGCTGACTGGTACTCATGCTTCCACTTTGAAGACTGGTACTCAGGCCCACTGTGTGTTGACTGGGACCCACACCTCCCTGTGTGCTGACTTGTACCCATGCCTCCGTGTATGCTGACTGGTACCAATCGTCCTGTGTGCTGACTGGTACCCACGCCCACCTGTGTGCTAACTGGTACCCATGCCTCAATGTGTGTAGACTGGTACCCATGCCTGCCTGTGTGCTGACTGGTATATATGCATCCCTATGTGCTGACTGGTCCCCACGCCTCCCTGTATGCTGACTGGCACACATGCCTGTTCGCATGCTGACTGGTACCTGGCATTCCCGCGCTGTGTGGACACGTGTATGCACATTGGTGTCGTGTGCAGGCCCCTGCGAGACCAATTTCCGAACGCAGCCGATCGGGGGGGAGAGGGGGGGGGGCGGGGGCGGGGTAGTAATCGGGGCCCTGCCGGCCTGGGGCGGAGGGCGGGGGGCGTGGGGCGGAGGGCGGGGGGCATGGGGCGGGAGGCGTGGGGCGTGGGGCGGGAGATGGGGCTGCCGGAAGAGGCGAGTATACCGAACTGTACGGTTAGACCGCCGCGCGCCGCTCGCCGTGTGGTGGCGCCACTGCAAAGCGCGTTCTGACTCGGTTCTCAAAACGAGGCCGTTAGTGTCGAGGCTCCAGCCGCCGGTCCCAGCATCATTGGGGATAACTGCTGGTTAGAGCACCCGCTTTCCACACATTGTAGGTGCTGAGGTCGAAACCTGCACGAGTTAAAAGAAAAAAGCTGATGCTTGTCGTTGCATCGTCTGACGCTCGGCAAATTAGCATACCGGAAGGACTGGTCTGGTCAGTGTGAGGATATTGTTACTGAGTGAGATATCATGGTATAATGCCGACAGCATAATGTCCAAGGTGGGCAGTGCTATAAAGCAGCCGTCAGTGGGCACTAGTAGCGTCTTACTTGTAAATGAACTCAGTTGTTGTTCAGGTCCAAACCCATTTGAACTAAGGCATTACTGCCACCTCCCCACCTCCCCACCTCATCACCTCATCACCTCACCGCCTCACAACATCAGTACCTCAGCTCACCACCTCACCGCCTCACTACCTCAGCTCACCACCTCACCACCTCACCACCTCACAACCTCACCACCTGACAGCCTCCCCGCCTCACAACCTCACCACCTTAGCTCTCCACCTCACCACTTCACCACCTCACCGCCTCACCGCCTCACCACCTCTCCGCCTCATCGCCTCACAACCTCACTACCTCAGCTCACTATCTCCCCACCTCCCCACCTCCCCACCTCTCCACCTCCCCACCTCACTGCCTCAGCTCACCACGCCACCACCTCACCACCTTACAGCCTGATCGGGTGAGGGGTGAGGTCGTGATGGATTGAGGGGGTGAGGGAGTGAGGGAGTGAGGGGGTGAGGGGGTGAGTGGGTGATGGGGTGAGGTGGTAAGGGGGTGAGTGGGTGAGGGGGTGAGGGAGTGAGGGGTGAGTGGGTGAGTTGGAGATGGGGTGAGTGGGTGAGTGGGTGAAGCGGTGAGTGGGTGAGGGGGTGAGGTGGTGAGGGGGTGAGGGATGAGAGGCTGAGGGGTGAGGGATGAGGGGGGTGAGGGGGGTGATGGGGGTGAGGGGGTGGGGTGGGGGGTGAAGGGGTGAGGGGGGGTGTGACTGGGTGAGGGGTGAGAGGGATGAGGGGATTAGTGTGTGAGCGGGTGAGGGGCTGAGGGGTGAGGAGGTTTTGGGGTGAGGGGTGACAGAGACTGGACTTGTGTGTACTCGGAGCGGTGTGGGGGTGCGCGTTGTGTGGGGGTGGGGAGAGTGCGGTGGTGGGGATGGGGGTTGTGTGGGGCATGGGGGGAGTGCTGTTGTGGGGTTGAGTGCGGTGGGGGAGGGCGGAACTCTTACTGATTACTATGAGGGTGTGTGGGGCCCGGGATGGAGGTGGGGGATGGAAAGACAGAGACTGGAAACTTTTGTGTACTAGGAGCGGTGTGTGGGGGTGCGGGTTGTGTGGGGGTGGGGGAGTGCGGTGTGGGGGTTGGGGGTTGTGTGGGGATGGGAAGACAGAGACTGGAACTTTTGTGTACTAGGAGCGGTGTGTGGGGCTGCGGGTTGTGTGGGGGTGAGGGAGTGCGGTGGGAGGGGTGAGTGCGGGGAAACTCTCACTGATAACTCCTGAGGGTGTGTGGGGCCCGGACAGGGAGGTGGGGGGGGGGCGTATTGATGTGAGGGTGCAGAGGGGTTAACCCAACTAAAAGCTTTATACACGCAACAAAAATCAATCGATGGTAAAACGCATTGGGATCAATAGACAATGCGCTGTGCCACAACGAGATTAAAGTCAACGGGTCCCCAACGAGCGGCCTACATCAACATGGCCGCACGATCGGGACCAATCACCGACAAGCACGCCGTCCTGACTGCCCAGTAGCAGGGCAACCGTGCAGCAGGGCGGCCGGGCTGCCGGGCAGCCGGGCAGCTGGGCAAGTGTGAAAGTGTGCAACTGGGCAAGTGGGCAATGGGGCAGCCGGGCAATTGGGTAATCGGATAATCGGGTAATTGGGCAACCGGGATATGAGCAAGTGGGAAAGTGGGAAAGTGGGAAAGTGGGAAAGTGGGCAGTCGAGCAACCGAGTAACTGGGCAACCGGGTAATCGGGCAAGTAGGCAACTGGGAAACCGGATAACTAGATTTGAATCTACATAATTATCTAATTTAGATACTAGTGCGCATATCAAGCATTTGTCACCACATAGAATGGAACACTGAGCCAATTTAACAGAACTTGTAACTGCAGAAGCCGATGGTGTCAGTATGGGGTGAAACTGTTATCTAAGATTTGGCATGCTTATTACACTTCAAATAGCTACAAAATTTGCCATTTAAAAATAAAGGTTACTTCAAACTAAAGTAACGTAGATTATAAGGATCAACCTAATATATTTATCTCAGAAAATGACAGAAACTCAAAATCGTCAGACTATGCAACTTTAATCAATGACGTACAAACAAACAAAAAGGAAGAAAGAAAAAAAATGAAATAAAAAGAGCTTTCACCCCCAAAGCCCCACTTCCGGTTCAGAGCGTGTCTTCTCCGTCCCTCCAGGGGGCGCGCCGCTCCCTTCTGGAGGCAAGTCAGAGACAGCACTCTTAGCGGACCCTGCTGCACCCCCATTGTAACTTCAGGCAGACAGATCAATACGGCCCGCGCCCCCTGGTGGCGGGTTTGTCTCTCATTGCCGTCTAAACGACGCCATCCCGAATCGATGTGAAGCCACTCGACCGTGACATTCTGCTTAATTAGGCTCATTGTTTCGTGGCAATTTGGGGTTCACACGGAACAGTGCATCTGCGTCGGACTGACGCACACAATGAACACACATATGTGACGTATGTGTATTATAAGGAATTATAATAATATAAATTAATGGCACACAATCAACGGTTCACATATGTACTTATTGTCATCATTCATAATGATCATCATCATTATGCTGTCAGTCACAATGTGACAAAGACTGTTTTCATTACTTAACCGCTGCTCTCTAATTTCCTCTCTGCTGTGAGAGTGATGTCATTTTGTGCAGTTGTACATGTCATAGAAGCTGCTTGCAAAGTGTTGAAGTGCTTCTGGCTTTTGCAAGTTACTAGCGGCATTCTCTCGGGGAGCAACTGGAGGTCTGACACCGGCAAGACCACGTCAAGACAGGCGCAAACTATTTTTCCCTGCAGTGGCTCGTTGGGAGATGTTGAGAGTTCCATTCATCACCGACCTTAATGCCTCCATGGTAACATGGTTTTTCTATTAGGGTTTGCTCCCTTAGCCTTTGGTTCTATCAAGAACCTGTACCACAAGGCAGTGGTTTACAACTTTGCAAGGCATGGGTGTCAAACTCCCTGAGGTCTTTTAGCACCTAAGGTATCAGGGGTACTGCAATACCCACATACCAATTGTACAGGATAATATTTAAAGGTATTCAGAGTGGTGCGCCCACCCCTGACAGACGATCGGAGCACCACCTGCAAAATGAACCAAGACTTGACTGTTTCTTGAACTTTGTTAGTATTTTTCCTTTATGAAGAGTTCAGGCGCAAAACCATGTAAACGCTAATCCAAAGATGTAGTTTAAATAACATATCTTTACCTGAAAATAACTTTAATTCACACAAATTCCACTTTTCATATGATCATATGGTTATGGAGCAATGAAGAAAAAAAGCAAGAATATAAATAAATTAACTTTTTGTAAGTTTGATTCCAATGTTTATCTCCATTTTTGGATTGGCGTTTACATGTTTCTGCGCCTGAATTCTTCATATAGTCCCCTGCCAGATAACTAATAAATACAACTCAGGCCAACTCTGCCTTCACTTATCTTTATTTGCCGTAGTGGCCTTTATAAGGTACATATAGAATATAGGTAGAATTATAATGTTTATTGAATTGCATTTTGATGACTTATGCTGTATATTGTATATTGAAAATACTAGGATTAATTGACCAATGGGGATTCACTGCCCGAGTACTACGGGTCTGCTATCCGCGCTGCACGGGCAATGGCCTGAATATAGGGTAGGAAGAAGAAGTTTATTTTATTTAACCTCAAGAGCGCATTTTCATCATCGGCTATTGGACATCAAACGTTTTGGTCATTCCGACGCATTTCTTCAGAGGAAACCTGCTGCTGCCACATAGTCTCCTCTTTCCCATAAGCAGCAAGGGATCTTTTATATTCACTTTCCCACAGACAGGACAGCACATATCACAGCCTTTGATGAACCAGTTGTGGACCACTGGTTGGAACGCAAAATAGCCCAGACTGCAAATTGGGTGCACTGAGCAGGATTCGATTGGATGACCGAAACCTTCACAGATGGACACTCTACCGCCTGAGCTAAGTCCCGCATATAGCGGAAGAGTGTAGGTAAGTAGTGCCCTTCGGGGTGAAATGTTGCTTTTTGTATCGGTACAGATTATACCCGAGCCAGAGAAGCATAAAAGCTACTCAGCAGCTCAGCCCGGTCACGTGTCCTGTTGTTTATTCGGTATAGCCACAATCGATATAGTGCCTACACGAGACGGGTGGCCGAATGAGTTGAACGTCCGTCTCCCATTTTGGGAGATCAGGGAATCCAAACCCATGGGTTTGTGGGTTTGAACCTTGTTTGAGTCAAACCAAAGCCTTAAAAATTGTTTACTTGTCGCTTCCTAGCCTGGCGCTCGGCATTATTAGGATAAGGCCTGTGCCCGTATGCATGAACAATTATTTATCGCCGCCGGTGGTAAGGACCGATTTCGGGGTAGGTATAGCCAGGTGTAGGAAATGGGTCACGGGCTATGCATGGAGCCAAATCGGCGAGGAGGTAGCTATACTTATGGTTATTTATAGATTTGGGAAATCCCTCTGCGTTTATAGCCATATATTAGGCTCAAATATATTAAATGCGATCATATTTAACAGAATTACATACCCAATAAGTGAAATTTTATCAATTTAACCCTAAATTCGAAGCGTTATTAAGGCTACCGCCGCATTGGCGGCGATATTAATAGTTATATTTTCTAATCGACGAACGTACGGTAAACAAACTGCTGCCGCCGCCAGTAATGGACCTGTCACACTACAACGTTTCTCACCGGCGACCCGTCAGTGTTGAAAATAAAATTAAAGCATTGAGTCTGTGTCTCTGTCTGTGTCTCTGTGTCTCTGTCTGTGTCTGTGTCTGTGTCTGTGTCTGTGTCTCTGTGTCTGTCTCTGTATGTGTCTCTGTATGTGTCTCTGTCTGTGTCTCTGTCTGTGTCTCTGTCTGTGTGTCTCTGTCTCTGTGTCTCTGTCTCTGTGTCTGTCTCTGTATGTGTCTCTGTATGTGTTTCTGTCTGTGTCTCTGTCTGTGTGTCTGTCTCTGTATGTGTCTCTGTCTGTGCCTCTGTCTGTGTCTCTGTCTGTGTCTCTGTCTGTGTCTCTGTCTGTGTCTCTGTCTCTGTGTCTGTCTCTGTATGTGTCTGTGTCTGTCTCTGTATGTGTCTCTGTCTGTGTCTCTGTGTCTGTGTCTCTGTCTGTGTCTCCGTGTCTGTGTCTCTGTCTGTGTCTCTGTGTCTGTCTCTGTATGTGCCTCTGTCTGTGTCTGTGTCTCTGTGTCTGTCTCTGTATGTGTCTCTGTATGTGTATCTGTCTGTGTCTCTGTGTCTCTGTCTGTGTCTCTGTCTGTGTCTATGTGTCTTTATCTGTATGTGTCTCTGTCTGTGTCTGTCTCTGTATGTGTCTCTGTCTGTGTCTCTGCCTGTGTCTCTGTATGTGTCTGTCTCTGTATGTGTCTCTGTCTGTGTCTCTGTGTCTGTGTCTCTGTCTGTGTCTTTGTCTGTGTCTCCGTGTCTGTGTCTCTGTCTGTGTCTCTGTGTCTGTCTCTGTATGTGTATCTGTCTGTGTCTCTGTCTGTGTCTCTGTCTGTGTCTCTGTCTGTGTCTCCATCTGTCTGTGTCTCCGTCTGTCTGTGTCTCTGCCTCTGTCTCTCTCTCTCTGAGACACAGAGACACACACATACACACACAGAGACACATAGACACACACAGATACACAGAGACATGCACACATACACAGAGACACACACAGAGACACAAATACACACACACAGACACACACACACATACACAGACAGACAGAGACACAGAGACATACACACAGAGACACACACACAGACAGAGACACACACACCGACAAAGAGACACAGAGACACACACAGAGACACATACATAGACACAGACACATACACAGACAGAGACACATACACAGACACATACACTCAGAGACACAGAGACACACACACAGAGACACAGACAGAGACACATACATAGACAGACACAGAGACACAGACACACAGACAGAGACACATACAGAGACACATACAGAGACAGACACAGACAGAGACACATACAGAGAGAGACACAGAGACACATAGAGAGACACAGACACACAGACACAGACACAGACACAGACACAGAGACAGAGACACAGACACAGACACAGACACAGACACAGAGACACAGACACAGACACGGAGACACAGACACAGACACAGACACAGAGACACAGACAGAGACAGACACAGAGACACAGACAGAGACACATACAGAGACAGACACAGAGACACAGAGAGAGACACAGACACGGAGACACAGACAGAGACACAGACACAGACACAGACACAGAGGCACAGACAGAGACACAGACAGAGAGACACAGACAGAGACACATACAGAGACAGAGACACAGACACAGAGACACAGACAGAGAGAGACACAGACAGAGACGTTTCGCCAAAAAAGGACACACGTCGCCACGCATTGGAGAGAAACGTCATAGTGTGACAGGGGTATATGGAACGCGATGTCGAGGCGGCGGCGGCGATTTGTTTACTTTACATTCGTCGATTCGACAATATTAATATCGCCGCCAATGCGGCGGTAGCCTTAATAATGGTTCGAATTTAGGGTTAAATTGATCAAATTTCACTTATTGCGTATGTAATTCTGTTAAATATGATCGCATTCAATAGATTTGGCCCGAGTCGGTCCCTACCCCCGGCCTTATACCTGCTACTGGGTAGGGGTAGCTTACCCGACTTTTACCCCCCCGCGGTAGCCTTACCCCGGACACATGCATAGCAACTTTTCACTGCTACCCCGGAAATCCCCACTACCCCGAGAGGTAGAGCGCTACCCCAGCGTCATGCATATGGGCCCAGGGCAAGGACTGGTTGGCTCAGTGTCAGGATAATGTGACTCAGTTGGATATCAGTTCATGGTGCTGGCAGCCTGGTCTCCCAGTGGGGCAGAACAATAAAGTCGCCATGAGTGCACACTGTCATAAGTCTGTGCCCGTCCTGATATGACCTTAGATGTTTCTAAGACGTCCAACAACAAACAAACAAATCAAAACCAAAGCAATTATATAGATTGTATTTGAGATGTTTAACTTAGATACTGGTGCACTTATCAAACATTTATCGTCACATTAAAGGGTATAATGTTGTAATTTAATAGAACCTGTTCCTACAAAAGCCTATGGTGTCAGAGTTTTGGGCTGCTTGCCGAAATTAATTTTCCATGTTTTCACTTCAAACAGCTCAAAAGTTAGCCATTTCAAATATAAGTTACTTCAAACTAAAGCAAAGTAGATTATAATGATCAACCTAATATATTTATTTCAGAAAATGACCGAAACTCAAAACCATCGGACTACGCAACTTTAATGGCGAGACAACACACATAAGAAGTTTGATGCGAGTCAAGTTTGACTGGTCACAGAAGGCCTACCGACAACACATTTAAAAGAAAAATCAACTGGAAATTGGCCCGAGTGTGATGGGAGCTGGACAAATGCTGGAGGAGGGGTGTGGTTAGGGAGTTTATAGCACATACAACATATGTCCAGGCTGCTCCAACCCCAAGTCACTCCAATACACCCCCACCAGTTAAGGTAGTGATATCTATCGACAGAATCTGGAACCACTCCATTCAGGTACTTTCCCCGAGGGACTATGATTTCACATGCGATATCTCCGTAAAGAATGCATGGACACATAATAAAGTGCCTGATTATATTCACATATTCATATCGCAACAGACATCAAGCTCTTATCTTTGTAATATATATATATATATATATAAAGACAACTATATTGTATTTTTCTTCTGGAATTTCACCATCTCGGATTCCTGATGTCACCAATCTATTCAAGCCTACCTGTCTTGTGGCTCTTTGTGTGCATGCGAGTGTATCTGTGTGTGTGTCTGTGTCCGTGTGTATGTGTGTCTGTGTGCGTCGGTTTGTATGTATGTGTGTCTGTGTCTCTGTGTGTCTGTGTGCATCTGTGTGAAGAGCTGTGTATGTGTGAAGAGCTGTGTATGTGAGTGCGTCTGTGTGTCCTTGTGTGTCCGTCTGTGTGTCTGTTTGTATGTGTGTATGTGTGTCTGTGTATGTGTGTATGTGTGCCTGTGTGCATATGTCTGAAGCTGTGTGTAGCTGTGTGTGTATGTTTGCATGTGCGTGTATGTGCGTATGTGTGTCCGTATGTGTCCGTGTGTGTCTGTGTGTATGTATGTTTGTATGTGTGTCTGTATGTGTGTCTGTGTGCATCTGTGTGTAGATGTGTGTGTATGTGTGCATCTGTATGTATGTGCGTCTGTGTATTTATGTGGGTGTCTGTGCGTGTCTGTATGTCAGTGTATATATGATGCATGGTCCAGTGTGTGCCTGTGTATGTCTGCATATATAGGTGTATTCGCATGTATGGTTATGTACATACATATGAGTACATGTGTGTATGTGTATGCTTCTTTATGTGTGTTTGTGTGTATGGGTGCTTGTGTGTATGTGTGTTTGTGGGTTTGTGGGTTTGTATGTGTGCATGTGTGTGCCTGTACGTTCGTATGTCCGTGTGCCTGTAAATGTCTGGTTGTCTATATATGTATGCATGTGTGTATGTGTGTATATGTATGTGTACATATATATGTGTGTGCATCTGTGAATGTATGTGAGTATGTATATGTATATAGTTATACATGCATGAGTATTTCTGCCCATGTATGTGTGTCTGCGTGTATGTATATATGTATGCATGTATCCGTGTATGTATGTGCGTGTATGTTCCTGTATGTGTGTGTCGATGGCTACACAGTACAGATGCTGGTTTCTGGCAGCTGCTCCGTCTGTACGGCCGTGCGGCGTGTTGGTGAAGCCGGCCCGTCACGCGGTCAGAAGCGTGTTGGTGAAGCCGGCCCCTGATGGACTTTGAATCTGTGTCAGCCGGCCCTGCACCGTGCTACCAAGCATTCACTGACCACCCTGCACCGTGCTACCAATCATTCACCCACCGACCTGCTTCACCAAACATTCACCCACCATCCGGATGTATCAAACATTCACCCACCACCATGCACCGTAATACCAAACATCCACCCACCACACTGCACCGCGCTACCAAATATGTACACACCACCCTGCACCGTGCTACCAAACATTCACCCACCACCCTGCACCGTGCTACCAAGCATTCACCCACCGTCCTGCTTTACCAAACACTCACACACCATCCGGATGTACCAAACATTCACCCACCACCATGCACCGTGCTACCAAACATCCACACACCACCCTGCACCGTGCTACCAAACATTCACCCACCACCATGCTACACACCTGGGTCTACTGTACCAAACATTCACCCACCACCATGCTACACACCTGGGCCCGTATGCATGGAGCGGTGTTACCGAGTCAAAACGCGTTTAAGGAGGGATTTCTGGTTTACGGCCGAAAAGTTTGTATGCATGGAGCAGTGTTAGCTCTAACACCGAGCGTTTAAACTCGGAAATTCTAACTCTGCTCATAGCAGGTTTACAGCGGTGTTAGTGTTAGGTTAATGTCAGGATGGAACCCAAATCTACTCAATACTATCATATTTAACAGAATTACATATGCAATAAGTGAAATTTTATCAATTTAACCCTAAATTCGAACCGTCCTTAAGGCTACCGTTGCATTGGCGGCGATATTAATAGTTATATTTTCGAATCGACGAACGTAAAGTAAACAAATCGCCGCCGCCGCCGCATCGACATCGCTTTCCATACTGGCGGGGCAGCGGCTGGTTTGTTACTTTACGTTCGTCGATTCGAAAATATAAATATTAATATCGCCGCCAATGCGGCGGTAGCCTTAAGGAGGGTTCGAATTTAGGGTTAAATTGATAAAATTTCACTTATTGCATATGTAATTCTGTTAAATATGATAGCATTTAATATATTTGAGCCTAATATATGGGTACAAATGCAGAGGGATTTCCCAAATCTATAAATACATTCACGTTTAGCTAACACTCACCGTTTAAGCGCCCATGCATACGGCTTGACATAGTGCTCTATGACTCGGATAACCGGAGATAGGTACCCGGAGTTAGAGGTATAACACCACATGCCGCTAATACAGCTCCATGCATACGGGCCCTGGGTCTACTGTACCAAACATTCACCCACAACCCTGCTGTACACTAGTGCCTACTGTACCAAACATTCACCCACCATCCTGCTGTACACAAGGGCCTACTGTACTAAGCATTCACCAACCACCTTGCTGTTCACAAGGACCCGTGCTACCAAACATTCACCCACCACCTTGCTGTACACATGGCCCTACTGTACCAAACATTCACCCACCACCCTGCTGTACACATACGTCGCTGGGTGTTGGGCGTTGTGGCTATTTATAGTCTCGTCGCTATTACGTCATAATGGAGACAGAATAGACGAAATCACCGTTCTGACTGCGCACGCGCTGAAAACAACGTTGGCACCAAAGCAAATGCGTATCGCCATTGAGTTTGCCGATACACATGGGGCAAAACTTTATTCAAAATTAATAGAAGTGCATAACAATTCGGCATAAACATGTATGCACACATGCAATATGATAATCTGATGTATATAACTAACACAAAACTAGCCACTTTAAATATTTTGAGCTTAGAAACATACAATTCCACACAAAACAATCAGTCACTTTATCCACATCACTATTATTAATTCTTGTTCTAAATATTAAAATGCCAAATGTGTCAACAGACACTTGTTTCAGAGAAATATATAACCAATATCTGATTAACCATACTCATTTTCTAGTTCTTAATATGTAATTAACCATAGGATATAAATAAAAACATGAATAAAATAAGTAAAACTGACTCTGGCTATGGCTCTAACACTAGTCTGAGTGCCCAAATTTGTCTAAATCTAAATGCACATGACATAAGATGTGCTGATTATATTGATGTAAATGCAATGCTAGATAAAAGATTAACATCTTAATTTATTACATATATTTTTTTAGTTGGTATTCTATAGCCCTGTTCACACGGGGAATGTAAATCGATTCATAGAAAGCGACTTGCCTAGTTCGCCTCACATTTCTCGTGTGAACGGGTGTCTGATGCGGATTAGGGCTGATTCGACTCACGTGACGCGGATCGTGTAGACCACCTAAGCGAGGTAGTCTACGTGAGGCGATTTCTCTGATTCGATTTATTTTGCCCGTGTGGACGCACTGAGGCGGATTAAGCACCTCACATGCATGCGCAGTCGAGACCTTAGTTTGTTGACTTTCCGGTCGATCAGAAGCGCATATTATATAATTTAATTAATGAAACCGCTATCTACGCACAGATATTTTTTTCATAATTTATTTTTAGGGTTTCACTGCCCAGCAGAAGTTTTGACCGTTCCAAACCAATACTTTTCAGTCATTACATATGTAGGTCGAACCCACACTCTCTGGTGCCGGCGTCGTCGAACCCAAAATGGCGCTGGTTAGTCCTGACTTGCTCATGCGCAGCATTCGATCTCCGGCCCAAGTACTGCCCGTGTGAACGGGCCGCTAATTCGCCTCACCTGATTCGATTTGTCTAGTTCGCCTCACATTTTGCCCGTGTGAACAGGGCTTATGTTTCAAACAAGGGGTGAGATGAGCTGAAACTAGCACATTTCATAGCTGCACCCAGTGTCTTAGCATTGGCCATGCGCTTCATGGGGGTTTCTTTATCTTCCATGCATCCCACAATGCACCGCGCGGCTGGAATGGCGATGTAGTCTATTGAATCGTGAAGGGAACCGCGCCCTTTGCGCTGGTCGCTGGTGCCGGGCCGGTTGGTTGGCAAACTGCACCATCACTGCTCGCATCCCGGATTTATCGTCTGCTTTTGTTTCCCTGCTTTAGAGTAAAACTTGCAAGTATTGATTGGGTCTGACAAAATAGGGAGTTTGGAAGCGCAGGGGTCGATGGGGGTGTATGGGGGGGGGGTGCATAGAAAGAGAGCAGTACCGCAGTTCTATCAGCATTCACTGTTTTGTGTTTGATAATGGCCGCCATTCACAGGTGGGTGATGGAAGCGGGCAACCAAGCCGACCTAACGGTTATGACGCTTGCCCTGGGGATGAGATTCCGAACTTCGAGACGATGTCTTGGCATTCCCCCGAGGTGTTCAGATAACTCGCCAACCCCTCCTGACGAAAATATCAACTCACAAACTAAAAAGTCGCCTTTCTAAAAGTAAGAAAATGTAATCGTGTTTTGTGTGTCATTGTACATTGTTTCCATGGAATGCTACAAATGTCGTCTACTTACATGGATCGCTACAAATGTTTTCTGCTTATAGGTGGAACACTACAAATGTTGGCTGGTTACATGGAATGCTACAAATGTCATCTGCTTCAAATGTCGTCTGCTTATACATCAAACGCTATAAATGCAGTCTGCTTATACGTGGAATGCTACAAATTTCGTCTGCTTATATATGGAACACTACAAATATCGTCTGGTCACAGCACATACTTTATATCACGCCCCTATCCTCGACTTCATCACTCTTTTAATACTGAAATATATTATAAAGAGTTGACATGAAAGCTTGGCATAGCGATCGAACTAAAGTGAACAATTTAGCAGACGACATTTCGCCGGTTCAGCAAATTGAGCTGCGTCAACAGTGAGTGTGTTAAGCGCAGCCCGTGCGGCGCTACTGGCTGCCCCGTAGGGAGGCCTTGCCTACACAAATGAATAGCTAAACTAAGTAGATTTTGGGGCTAGCACTGTTTAGCAGACGACATCCCAAGAGTTTAAGAACAATGCACGTCAATAAATAGCTCAGTTTGAACTGCGCCGCGCATGCGTCAGGAGTTTTCGACTTCCGGTTAAAGTTATTTTAGGCATTTTGAAAGGCATTGACAGCCAATATTGACAGCCTTGTTCCGAAGTGCACCCGGGATTCCGCCACATTCGGAAGGTGGACATGCGCACACAGATGGCAGAAGTGCAGCAGTGGATGAATGAATGCAGGACTCGGCCCTTAGAAGTGAATGTGAACTATTTAGCAATGCCTGAATAATAGACCTATTTCAATATTTACTAACATTGTGTACGCGCACGCAGCTTGGCTGCAGAACGAAGCCACACTGCCATTGAGTTTGCCGGTACGCACAGTGCAAAATGTTTATTTTGTTCGAAATTAATAGAAATGCAGAACCCTAACCTTATAAATTTAATATAATCTATTCCTTGAATATGTTTTCTATATGGATGCCAAGCGGTTTGTCTCTAGGTCGTGTGGTTTTAGAGAAATTTCACTTTTTCTACATGAAGATTGCTCACGGCCATTGACAATGCATTGAGTTTGCCGGTATGCAGTGCAAAACGTTTATTTGATTCAAAATTAATAGAAATGCAGAAGCCTAACCTTATAAATTTAATAGTCTACTCATTGAATAAGTTTTCTCTATGTGTACCAAGCGGTTTGTCTCTAGGTTGTGTGGTTTTAGTGATATTTCACTTTTTCTGTATGAAGATTGCTCATGGCCATTGACAATGCATTGAGTTTGCCGGTATGTGCAGAGCAAACCATCTATTTTATTCAAAATTAATAGAAACAGAGAACCCTAACCTTAGAAATTTAATATAATCTATTCGTTGAATATGTTTTATGTATGTGTTCCAAGCAGTTTGTTTCTAAGTGGTGTGGTTTTAGAGATACTTCACCTTTTCTCTATGAAGAATCCTCATAGCCATTGAGTTTGCAGTGTGACCGGATGTTGTCCTGCAGCCAATCAGCGCGCGCACTGACCTAAATACATGTGCTGACGTTGTATGAAATTGGTCTATTGACTGTGCACAAAAAGTAGGTCATGCCGTTCAAGCACCGGAAGTGACATGTATGTGAAGAAATCCCAGAAGGGTGCTCGCCCGAGTTGCTGCCAAAAAATTAATGGCGCCAAAATATCTGGACTGATATTAATTACAGCATCTTTATAGACGGCGTTAATTCAAGTTGCATGGTCCGATGGTTTTGAGTTTCGGTCATTTTTCTGAGATAAATATATTTAATTCTTTTTGTGTGTGTGATGAATTTATGTACCTTGCCCATTTTTATAATCTACCTTACTTTAGTTTGAAGTAACTTTTATTTTAAATGGGCAAACTTTTGGGATATTTGAAGTGGAAACGTGTCAAATTAGTTTTGGTAAGCATGCTAAAACTTTAACAATGTAGGCTTCTGCAGGACCAGGTTCTATTAAATTGACTCAGAAGTCCCTTCTATGTGGCTAAAAATGCTTAATAACTGCATTGGTATCTAAATTAGATATGTAAAATCAAATCTAGATAAGGGTTTTGGCTTTGAAAATGTTATGCTTCATCGGACTGTGCGGCTTTAATATCGACCCCTTGTGGTAAAGCATGGTGTGTCGATACAACAGTGCCTTGGTTGGTTGCCATTGGTTTACTGCTTGTTGCAGTTTTAAGTCCTGGCAACATCTAAGGTCATATCAGGACGGGTACCTACATACTTTTGACAGTGCGCACTCATGGCGCCTTTATAGTGCTGCCCCACTGGGAAATCAGGCCACTTTCACCATGATCCGATATCCAACTAAATCACATTATCGTGACACTGATCTAAACCAGTCCTTTCCCTATCCTATTAATGCCGAGTACCAGGTTAGGAAGCGACAAGTATCAATTTTATAAGTCATTGGCTTGACTCGACCGGGAACTGAACTCCTGATCTCCTGCATGGGAGGCCTGCGCTCTACCGATTCGGCCAGTGCGCCGGAGTGTTTGCCATTGGGCCGCATTGATAAAGCTGAAAGTTGCATTGTCCGATTGTTTTGAGATTATGTTATTTATTGAGATAAATACATTAGATTGATCGTTTTAATCTACCTTACTTCAGTTTGAAGTAACCTTTACGAACTTATAAGATATTTGAAGTGTATACATGTTAAATTAATGTTGACCTCCATAGGCTTAGGCAGTCACAGGCTCTATTACATTGACCTAGTATGTCTTTCTATATAGCAACACATGTTTTAAAGTTAGATATGGAGGCTCAAATCTAGTTAAAGCTGAAAATAGCAAATTTTCAAAACCAAAGCAATTATCTAGATTGGATTCTACCTCTCTAACTTAGATACTGGTGCACTTAGTAAACATTTGTCGCCACACAGAAGGGATTACTGAGACAATTTAATGGAACCTGTTACTACATAAACTTATTATGTCAGAGTTTTGGCAAAATGCTTGCCAAAATAATGTGTGCATGCTTGCACTTCAAATATCTCAAAAGGTAGGCATTTAAAATAAAAGTTACTTCAAACTGATACGCAGCGAAGGAGGAAGTCAAGGCAGGAAGTGGAAATATAACACTTTATTATATATATAAAGTGGAGGAATTAATCAATGTACAGTGAGTAGAAGGATATCAGCAATGTACAATGAGGTACAAGTATATAATAAAGTCTATGTTGAAAGTAAATAAGGAGGATCAAAGTGTCTGTGTCGATGTTAGGGGAAGTGCCCCGAAGAGCCTTCCGCCCTATGAGAGTAGAAGGAGAAACTAAGGGTGTGTGGGTGGAGAAAAATATAGGTGAGTGCGTCTGGCAGGGCGTGAAGGCGTAGTGGCTGGAGGAGGCGGGGGGGGGGCTGGGGGAGGGCCGGGGGGGGGGGGCACTCCTCCTCCACTGTGAATCAAACGCAATGCAAGCATTACGACCAAAGTAAGGCATATTATAACAATCAACCTCACATTAGCAGTCTAGCGGCGAAAACAAGTGATAAGACTTAATTGTTATGGGCATCATAAATACACCCATCACAACAAAAATAAACCCCCCCAAAAACAAAAAAAAACAATTATCTAGATTTGATTCTACGTATCTCACTAGTGGCGAAGACAAGTAATAAGACTTAATCCCAGAAAATAACAGAAACTCAAAACCATCGGACCAAGCACCTTTAAGTGTTTTTCTTTTTAAAATGTGGGGCTTTTACTGGACTATGCACCTTTAAAGAACCACTAGGTAGGTCGTGACCAGGTTGGCATAGCTACTTTATTATTTAAGACAACGATTTAGATTAGCTTCCACTTCAGTGGTCATTAAATGTGCCTTTGTTGGTTCCTGTACACAACCATCAGTCAGTGCCCCCGTCCCGCCTCACCCGACAACACAGACACAATTTATTTATGAGTATCGCGTGGTGCCATTGTGTTGTACTTGTAGACAAATTAAGCAAACAGTGGATGTTCAAGCCTCGCTTCCAGTTATGCGTGAGTAGAGTCCATAATGTACAATTCACGACAGGAGAAGGGTTCGAGTCTTGATTCTAAAAGTAAAGCTTGTTTTATTTAGCAACGCCTCTAGAGCACACGTCAAACCTATGGACATTCTGACATATTTCTTTGGAGGAAACCAGCTGCCGCCACATAGGCTACTCTTTCCGATAAGCAGCGAGGGGTCTTTTATATGCACTTTCCCACAAACAAGACAACACATACCACAGCCTTTGATGAACCAGTTGTGGACCACTGGTTGGAATGGACAGTAGCCCAAACTGAAAATGAATACACTGAGAAGGATCGATCCGATGACCGACAGCTTCACACTCACAGGTGGACAACCTACCACCTGAGCTACGTCCTGCTCCAGTGTTGATACTAGTAACCCACCTAAGTGAAATGGAGTGTTATATGGTATTGAAATTGCCCTGTTTATCTACTGTGAGCGTACAACACACCAACAGATTGAAAATGATGAATTTTAAGGCTCCACACACAGATTATTGGTGGATTGGCAAGGCACTTGGGATACCTACTACTAGTGCCGAGTGCCAGGATAGGGATCAATTTTTAAGTCATTGGTTTGACTCTGCCAGGGTTCGAATTCGGGAGTTTGAATCCGACAACCTACTAGAACGTGAGGCGAACGCTCAACTCATTCGGCCATCGCGTCTGGTTAACAATGGAATATTATGTGGTTATTATTGGTATCCCACTCAGTCACATTACACTAGCAATGAACCAGCCATTGATTGCCCTGTTCAAGTGCCACCCTTGAATGGTAGCGGAAAAGTGCCAATTATGTTAAATCTTTGGTTTCAATTGGCTTGTAGTCCTTTGATAAGAAGAGGTTGTCCACAAAATACCGCTTTGGAGTGCGTTAATTCTTTATATCGAACTTTATCATTGATACCATATCACTTCGCCACATCGGTTATGTTGGCCTGCTAACATGATTAATTCGCTAACGAGACACCGGGCGTCGCGACGGTGGGGGGAGTTGTATGCATAGGCTCACTTGCCGTCTGGAGCCTGAGCCGGTGTTGCAGTTTCCGCAGCACACCAGTTTGCGAGGGTTACATACATTCAAATGCATTGTCAATGGCCGTGAGCAAATCTTTATACAGAAAAAGTCAAATATCTTTCAAATTACACCATCTAGAAGCAACCCACTTGGAACACTTCTATTAATTTTGAATAAAACTAATGTTTTGCACTGCGCATACCGTCAAACTCAAGGCATTGTCAATGGTCGTAAGCAATCTTCATACAGAAAATACAGAAAAAGTGAAATATCTCTAAAACCACACCACCTAGAAACAAATCGTTTGGTACACATATAGAAAACATCTTTACCAAAAACATTATATTAAATTTATAAGGTTAGTGACGATGCTGTTCGATTTTGACGCATGCGCAGAAGCAATGTGTCCCTCGCAAACTGGTGTGCCGCGGAAACTGCAACACCGGACACAGCCAGTCACACACGGTTTGCCGCCGAACCGAGATGTTTAATTTGACTTATTATTGCTATGACTCTTGACCTTGAATTCCAGCGAACAATTTATTACGGCTATGACACTTGACCGTTGAGGTTCCGCGAACAATACACGTATTGAACTATATTAAGAAGGCCCTGTCCCGTACTCGAATTATCCAAGTTTGCTCACTTCCTTGAAGTATGATTTGTCTTTGATCAGATGTAATAAATCTGTTTCAAAATATATATTCATGTCTTGATCTTGGTGTCTCGTCGAACGAATTGGTGTCAACGGAGAGATTGATACCATTAGCGATAAAATAAATCCGACTTTGGCTATTGTTGGAAACCAGTCAGCAGTGAGACTTTGAAATGAGTGAAACATAATAATTTCACGCAATTCATCTGTGTCGTGAGGAAGTCCTGATTCAATCTGTTCAGGTTTCTCAGTATTTGTGTCCTGTATCATATCTGTAGACCCCTTGAAATCCGAGAGGGCCCAGACGATGATTTAGTTTCTTTAGCGTTGACCAAGAAACTGATCATCAATTGATGATATAGTAAGTTATCCTGAACGGAAAATAATGGTTCTATGGTCGATGTAATAGACGTTGTTAAGCGGCATAGTTCGATGTAAATATCACCTTTTTGAATCTAAAACATTTATCTAGATTTGATCCTGCATATTCATATTTGATACCGATGCAGTTATTAAGCATTTCCTGCTGCATAGAAAGGCTACTATATCGATATTGTTGAAGCTGGTATTACCGAAGCAGCAGACGGGATGGCCGAATGAGTTAGACCGTCCGTCACCCTGGTCGAGTCAAACCAATGACTTAAACATTGATACTTGTTGCTTCCTAGCTAGGCACTCGGCATTATTAGGATAGGGCAAGGACTGGTTGGCTCAGTGTCAGGATAATGTGACTGGGTGGGATATCAGGTCATGGTGCTGGCAGCCTGGTCTCCCAGAGGAGCAGCACTATAAAGTCGCCATGAGTGCGCATTGTCACAAGTCGGTACCCGTCCTGATATGACCTTAGATGGTGATTGGACATAAAACAACAACAACAAACAAACTACCGAAGCATATAGTGTCAGAACGTTGATTTTCACTTCACAATTAATTGTCCATACTTTCCCGTCAAACATCTTCAAACTTAACCATTCATAGTAAAAGTTAATTTAAACTAAAGTAAAGCTAAGATTCCATATACACGGTATGCGGCATGTGGCATGCGAATGCAAATGTGGTATGCAGCATAGATACCCATGCCAACCTCCAATAGCCGATGTCTACTTTTTGTGTTGGGGGGTCGATAAACAAACCAAAAGAAAAAAAGATACCCATCCCATTTTGGTGGTTTTTTTGCTCCAAATTTGTGAAGGAAAGTCAAAGTTACTATTGTTTTTTTCTATGGCAAACGCAGCAGCGTTCGCATTCGCACCGATCAGTCCATGGGTCGATCCATTTGCCGCATTCGCATTCGCGTTCGTATTCGCAATTGGATACATGGAAGCACCCCTATTCATTTACATGCTTTTCGATGTGTTGCCGCATTCGCATTCGCATAATGCATACCACGTAAATGGAATCTTAGCTTAAGGTAGATAATCTAGTAGTCTGTATTGATTCCGCATATAAGGATAGGCGTGTGTAGGGCGGTGACGTCAGGGACTCTAGGTGGTGTAATGGTTAAGACAGTGGCTTGAAATACAATATATATGGGTTCGATTCCTGCTCTATGCACAATATTTCCCATTTTCATCACCCCCACAACACTGGTGCCTTGACCAGGATCCTGCACAAGCTATGCACTGTATGGTTGTTGAACCTACCCTGTGTATGTATATAAATATATATATATGTAAGTGCATAGCCTGTATATATGTAATTGTACAATTTAAAGCATTAAATTACCATTTAGGAGAGTTACAATTCCATGGGGTCGAGTGTAGTCTCAGGTAAGGAGACGCATAAACATGTACTGATGTAGGTGTGGATAGGGTGGTGGCATCAGGGAGCCTAGGTGGTACAATGGTTAGCACACTGGCCTGGAATGCAAGAGATGTGGGTTCGATTCCTGCTCTAGGCACAATAATTCCAATGTCCATCACCCCCACAGTAATAATAATGATCAATCTAATATATTTATCATAGAAAAAAAGGTAGAAACTTCCAACATTCGGACCACACAATTTTTAGCTGATGATAAATATAAGAGTGCGTCTTGGTGAAATAGAACGCGTTCTATTGACCTAGATTTTGGGTGTATGTTACATAGAGTAGCATTTAACATACAAAGACACAGCAAACACATATATATATACAGGGATGAAAGTGGTCTCTGGGAAAAACAGCGGAAATGCTAATATTCTCCCATAGCTTTAGCATTGTCGGGGAATCGCGGAAAATTCCCGGAAGTCGGGTTTCATACAAATACGTTTTAAGCACGTATTAGTAGTATACGCTGATAGTGCTGCGCCGTCTGCATCACAGATTAGTTAACACTGATGGTGCTGCAGCCTAAAACAACATATCAGTATACATCTATAGTGCTGGGGCGTTTGAACAATGTATTAGTATACATTTATAGCTACAGGAAAAATCCCGGAAATCCGCGATTTCGTGGAGATCTTTCATCCCTGATATATACTGCAGCTACTAATTTATCTAGCTGGTAGCCAGCCCTCTATGGAATGCCTGCCTTCAATAAGATTACATTTTAATTTAATTTTCTGGCCATCGGGCCCTGATCAAGCTGTTGAGGTAATTGATAAAAATGAACCTCAGTAGCACATTACCACTCAATATTTGGCATTATATAATACTAACATATCTCATGCATCATTCATTTTTAAGTGGGTGTTGGGGAAAGCAAAGAACCTAAGATACATCACATATATATGTGCTGCATATGGGCGGACATCAGGAATGAGCAAAATGTGGTGAACTTTGCGTTTTGACAACTCATTGGTACCTATTTTCTGGATCAGATAAATGAGGGGAGGGGTTTACATTTTACCAGCTGTTGAACATGTTTTTAGTTTACATCCACGAGAATGTTATGTTTTGTTCTTTAGCCTAGACTGGGAGGAACCAGGTTGGGGAAACACCTGGAAGGAGGGTGCGTGGATACAATCATTTCGTGGATGTAACCCATCACATTAATTGATAGGATTTACTATAGGGAAATGTTGTAACACCTATACATAGTGAACCTGCATGAACTGGCAATCAAGATTTATATTAATATAAAGAGACATATCTGCTGCACCAATTAAATGACAATCAGCCACATTTGATGTTTCATTCAAGAGTAATTAAGGATTGAATTTACATTAAAACAGAAGGATGTTTAATACATTGTATCTCATATCATGGTGGTATTGCTAATCTGGCAAATAATATTTATATTATTAAAGAAACATCTGCAGGTTTTATAGTTATATGATCAGGGAAATGATCTGGTGTTCGTGTTCTAGCAAAACATCGCTTAATTATGGTGACTGCTACCTCATGACACTGCCGAGATTGAGGGTGTGCACACTGTGTGGTGGTACTACTGGTAGTGATACAGTCCCTCACTGAACCTCTGATCAGGCCTCCCGCAACCGAGCACATGCCCCTCCCCCCCCCCCCCCCACCACAGCCACTCCCACATCCCCTGCCCACCCCCTCCCCACCCCTCACACATAGTGGACAGTGAGGGGTGCACTGGTATGTAACAGAGGGGGTGGGGTTACCATGGTTACTAATTAGGACAGGGTGCGGGTGACCTATGTTATCTATCATTAGGTATCTGTGGTGGTCTGAAAGGGTTTATTTCTAAAGATTAAATAAATTATTTAGAAAATAATGACAGTTTGCAACTTTTTGCTGGGTTCGTAATGCAACCGGAAACATATTCTTTTTGTTAGGCCTAATTGGCCTAATAGGATACACTTACTACCACAAAAGACATTGTGACTGGATTTTTAGCAATGTCTGTTTTCCTGAAAGTAAAATTGACCATGTCAATTGTGAATGTCTATATGAAGCAATAACTACTGTATTTTGAATGATGATTGTTAGTTTCTCTTCAAGTGACAATCACCATGACCATTGTCACTGGCACCAATTCTGTGAAATAAATCAATCGATGGTAAACTATCTTTTAGATCAGTCCAAATACTTAAATTGTCCAGTTTCAATGTGCGAAAACAGCAACGGTTTGGAAAGCTGAAGTCGGTTAAATGTTTTATTCTTGCCGAAGTCCTAAGCATTGCTTATTCATATAAACGATTTGAGGATTAACACAAAAACCCACAAAAACATGTTGCTACCCACAACTCTATTGGTCTCGTTGCCATGTTACAGGCATGGTTTTGCCTAGATAAAAGATTCACCGCTGAGTTCGGGGTGAATCTTTTATCTAGGTTTTGCGATGCTTGCTAAATAATTACAGATAAGTTTGTGCGTGGCCACAAAAGGAAGTAAACAAAGATGGCGACTGTCATGCGCAAACGAATCTTTCTTCTTCCTTCTTCAATCCGCCGAGAGCCATAAGCATATTCGCCTTCTCGCCAAGTCTCCATAAGAGTTTCAGCCTCTGCAACTTTATAACCTGGCGTATTAGTATACCGGATGTGGGACTATGTTATTCTATTCTCATCTTTTATCAAATGAATCTAGTCATACCAACCCAATAAAGCATTTATATTAGTATGGGTATATACGATTATCATAACTGCAATGTAGTAATGCCGGTTAAACACAGAAATAATAAATTTGGGGTTGCATGTGCGTATTATTTTGTGACTCAGAAGTGAGTACCTCGACACCGTTGCTAGGGGAAAACGGCACTACTTCTGTTACGTAACGTAACAGTAGTCGCGCAATTTTGAATGGCTTTTAATATTTTGCCATTTTATTTATTGTGCGACTAATATACGTTATTACGAAGGTTGTCTTGGGTTCCACTTCCCTCCCGACAGCCCCGATCAAGTTGTGAAGAAGGGCATTCGAGAAATGGGCGACGACCGGTAAGAAGATTAAAACAATACTCCGCTGCAATAGCCAACATTGTTGTTACGCATACCCAATTGTAGGCCTACATGCAGTTTAAATGTTCTACC
Source organism: Branchipolynoe longqiensis (assembly GCA_030323885.1). Classification (NCBI taxonomy): domain Eukaryota; kingdom Metazoa; phylum Annelida; class Polychaeta; order Phyllodocida; family Polynoidae; genus Branchipolynoe; species Branchipolynoe longqiensis. Next base: position 162,666 of record JASIRB010000078.1, read on the forward strand.
TCCTTATTAATGATACCCTACCATCTACTGAAATTTAACTCCCAACACTTTGTGCATCATATCATTGCATAACACTAAAGCCGTGTTTACACGGGGAATTGTGAAACGTTCTAGACAAAGCGATTTATATGAAGCGTTTCAGAGGCTCGTTTACACTGACAGAGTTTGAAAGTGTTTTGTCGCCGGGAACAAGCAGCCTTAGTTCCGCCTGTAGCCGGCAAGCATTGCTATTTGTTTAGTTTACACACGTCGGTTCGGTGCAGATGTAGCTGCTATGTTAATATCGCTTGGAATTTAAGGTTAATTTAATTAAATTTCATTATTTGAGTCTGTAATTCTGTTAAATATGATCGCATTCACTAGATTTCGGCCTAATCGGGCCCTAACACTGCCGGGCACCAGCGATTAGTTACTGCTCCCCCTGTTCCCGGCACGCACTACTATTTTATACTACCGCCGCCTGGGAACAAGCTGAATCGCTTCAAATAAACCACCTAGCGAGGTGGTATAGATGAAGCGTTTCATATGAATCGATTCAGCCCTAAAACGCCTCAGAGTCGCGTTTACACGGCAAATGTGAATCGATCTAGGCAAGGCATTTTATATGAGGCGTTTTAAATCGCCCGTGTAAACAGGGCTTAACAGGGATTGGAGATACGGAATTCCACAACTTTTCAGATAAAATCATGGACACAGAGATTTCAGAAGTGGGTAATGTGAAAGTACAACGTCTGAACACTTTGGTTTTGACTACTGGATACTGAATGGTTTATTCCCGTCCAGGGCCCGTATGCATGGAGCGGTGTTACCGAGCCAAAACGCGTTTAAGGCGGGATTTCTGGTTTAATGCCGAAAAGTTTGTGTGCATGGAGCAGTGTTAGGTCTAACACCGCACATTTAAATCCGGAAATTCTAACTCTGCTCATAGCAGGTTTACAGTGGTGTTAGTGTTAGGTTAGTGTCAGGATGGAACCCAAATCTACTCAATGCTATCATATTTAACAGAATTACATACGCAATAAGTGAAATTTGATCAATTTAACCCTAAATCCGAAGCGAGATTAACGCTGTTGCCGTAAGTGCCGCGATATTAATATTTTCGAATCGACGAATGTAAAGTAAACAAATCGCCACTGCCGCAGCGACGTCAATATCCATACTGTCGACGTCAAGTAAAAATGGCCGCCGCCGAATCGGCGGGAATTTCTTACGCCCAAATCTATTAAATGCTGTCATATTTAACAGAATTACATACGCAATAAGTGAAATCTTATCAATTTAACCCTAAATTCGAACCGATATTAATGTAGCCGCAGCATTGGCGGCATTATTCATAATGTCAAATCGAGGGATTTCCCAAATCTATAAATACATTCACGTTTAGCTAACACTCACCGTTTAAGCGCCCATGCATACGGCTTGACATAGTTCTCTACGACGCCGATAACCGGAGATAGGTACCCGGAGTTAGAGGTATAACACTACACGCCGCTAACACCACTCCATGCATACGGGCCCAGGGCTCACTGAACCGCTGGCTAAACTTTCCATGACGTCATCTCATTTACATACTCCTTTGTCTCACTCACTGTCTAGAACAGTATGCATCTCATTAGCATATATTACAGACGTGTCGAGATGTCTATTATGCATATATCACATCCCCCCTTTAAAGTATTTCTGAAACATGCAATGTTATAAAATGACCATCACTATAACTAATATGAATAAGCAATGCTTAGGACCGACCCACCGATATAACTACAGCAAAGTATTTTATGATTTTTTTTTACTCCACTCGCGGTGTTCGATTTGAAATTCTATCAACTCGGGTGACCCGAATACGGCCGTCGTTTCCGCGGAGTAAACTATTAATATTTCATTTGTGCACCCACGTTTATGCCAAATTGTTATTTATTTCTTTTAATTTTGAATAAAATCTAAGTTTTGAACTGCACGTATCGGCAAATTCTATGACAGCGGGCATTTGTTTTGATATATTATTAACCAATAGCTGACCCCAAATACCGTCAATTGGGCCTATGGACTTAATGCCTTGACAAGGCTGCTGCAGAGTAGCATGGAGGAACACGTACACTGGTCCCAGTGATGTCATCACACCATATATGGAAGATTTTTAGGGAGGGACCAGTGTAGTTGTTCCTGCATAGCAAAGCTCGACGATTTATTTCCGTTTCCGTTTGCTGGATTTTGATTGGTCGTAATGCGAAGCATTACGTTTGATGCGAGGAGAGGAAGAGACCCTCCCCCACCCCGGGCTGTCGCGCTGCGCTCACCTGATTGACACCTCACCACTCACTTTCGACAGCTCCGCCTCGTCGCGCCGCTTCCCCCCTCCTCCCCCGCCGCCCATTGTCGCTGCCAGCGTTCGCGCCTCCCTCCCGACTGCCCGCTGCTTCCACTTTGTTTGGTGTTTTGTTCGTGTTTTTTTTTTAGTTGTTTTTTTGTAGTTTTTTTTTTTTTTTTTTTTTATTTTTGTTGTTTTTATTTTTTTGTTTTTTTTTTTTTTTGTTTTTTTTTGTTTTATTTTTTTGTTTTGTTATTTTTTTTGTTAGGTTTTATATTTTTTTTTGTCCTCACTCGCCCTCCCCCGGGCCGGCAGCATTCACACCTCACCTGCTGTCGCCCGTCCCCCCTTCCCTTATAAGGCCGCCCGACGGCCTCCCTCAGGCACTCGCCTTCCTGCCGCCTTCCACCCTCTGCCCTTTTCTCCTTTTGGCCTGATCTCCTCTACTGCTCCACCTCGGACCGCCGCTCCTCCTCGGACCGATCCATCATGCCCGGGCGCGGAAAAGGGAAAAGCCGGAGGAGCACCAGGACTACCAGCACCAGGACTTCCGTCATGGCCACGCCAGGGCCCTCCTCGGGCTCGCCGGGATGGGGGGGGGTCTAACGGCACCCTCCTCGCCCGGCGTCGCCTCTTCTCTCGGGCCGCCCACCAGCGTTACGGACTGCCATCCTGGAGTCGAGCAGATGTTGGGGGAGCCAGTCCGCTCGCCGCCACCCGCATGGAAGCCGTCGAGACCGGGGTCGCCCGAGGAGCCCCGGACAGCCCCCAGCCCGCATCAAGGCGAGGGGCCGCCTACACCCTGCCGCCCGTCCCAGCGCCTCGGGCCCACGCCGCGACCGGGAGCCGACCGCCTCCCCCGCCTCAAGCGACTCTGCCCGGGGCGATACATCCGCAGTACGAGGGGTACAGCCGCCTCGCCGCCGCCCCGGCCCCGGCGCCCGCCTACCGCCAGGAGACGGTGGAGCACAGCCCAGCATCCGCGGCCGACGCAGTCCACGAGATCCTGGCCTCCGCCGAGGCGCACCATACCGTCCGGCGCCGAGGTGTCCCCTCAGATTATGTCTTCCCGTCCGACCTGGTGGAGAGGGGGCCGGGACGGAAGCCGGTGAAACTGGGTGAGGCCACCAAGGACGAGTATCACCTCGCCCTCCTCACCTTGGTCAGCCACCCCTCCTTCCCCGCCCACTCTCTCCAGGGCCTCCACCACCATCACCTCACCATCATGAGGGACAACCTCGTGCACCCGTGGCCGACCGTCCGCCGGTACTCAGAGACCATCTTCTCATGGATCGCGGACGGGAGGCTTCCCCAAGGGTGGCACGACCCCGTGGCCCTCAACATGCTCCGAGTCGACAGCATGCTGACCATGGACTCCCTCACCACGCCCCCCACCCCGGCAACACCAGCTCCCCGATGCGAGGATAGGGCCCGAGGCGCACACCTGCCCCGTCCCCAAGTCGACACCCGCACCGCCTACGATAGGCACGCTCACGGGGCCCCCGGCCCCGCTTGGAACCGCGATCCCGCCTCGTGCGATCGGGCCCCCGTCGGGGAGGCCCACGGCGAGGTGGGAGACAGGCGCCGGCACGTCTGTGCCTATTGCGCCAACGTACGGCGCATATTAACTATGCACAGCGAGGCCGGATGCCTCACCAAGCAAGCCCGTGAGCGCCAGACCCCGGCCGCCTCGGCGGATTTTTGATCCGCCGCCCCTCCCCCGCCGGGTCCCTGGGGGCCCTATTTTTCCCACCCTTCCTTTCTTTCCCTCATCGCCTCACCCTCACCACTGCCGACAGCCCCGCAACTTCCACCGGCAACCTCCCAGCGAACACCGATCGAAACACCGCCCAGACGAAGCCGGGGATCATCACCTCGCACCTCACACCTCAGACGACACAGCCCAGCCTCATGAGGGACCCTCCCCAGACAGCCCAGCCACCGACCCTCACGACACCGCCTTCATGACCCGCCGCGCTCCCGACCCGACTTCCCCAACCCCGCCAGCCCTGTGGAGTTCGCTGCCCCCCCTGCTCGAATACCCTGTCAGCCCGGAACCTCCTTCCCCCGAGTCTCAGAGCGGGCCTCCCGAGATAGAGAGTGTGTCCTGCCGGCGCCCCCTCCACAATGCCCCGGACCCTCCTCTCACCCTATCAGACCTGCCTCTCCGGGGCCCCCGCCTCGGTGCCTCCGTGCCCCCGGCCTCTTTCTCGGGCTCTTGTTAGCCTCGAGCCCTCTCCTACTCTTTGGCGGAGGGCTCCTCGGCCCCCCCCTCACCAGAACTCTGACATTGCTCCTTATGAGCCCCTGTTGTATTTATCCTTTTCTGCTCCTCATGAGCCCTTCACTGTCTTGCTCCTCATGAGCCTGTTTATTGTTGCTCCTCATGAGCCCTATCATTGCTTTTCTCCTCCTCAGCCTGCTTATTATCTGTTCCTCTGTATGCTCTGTTGTTGAGGCGTTAATAAAACGCCTTTCTTTCCACCCCCGCCTTGCTTTCTTCCTTTTCGCGCATCGGTCGTAATGCGAAGCATTACATTTGATGCGAGGAGAGGAAGAGACCCTCCCCCGCCCCGGGCTGTCGCGCTGCGCTCACACCTCACACGACGCCGCCGCGCGCCGCTCCCTCCCCCGCCCCCGTGTCGCGCAGCGTTCGCGCCTCACCCGACGCCCGCTGCTCACCCTCACTCGCCCTCCCCCGGGCCGGCAGCATTCACACCTCACCTGCTGTCGCCCGTCCCCCCTTCCCTTATAAGGCCGCCCGACGGCCTCCCTCAGGCACTCCTCAGGCCACTCGCCTTCCTGCCGCCTTCCAACCTCTGCCCTTTTCCTCCTCCACCCTCTCCCACCAACTGTACCCTCTTAAATCCCTCCTCTTTCAGCGGCGGAGGGCTCCTCGCCCCCCCCCCTCACCAGAACTCTGACATTGCTCCTTATGAGCCCCTGTTGTATTTATCCTTTTCTGCTCCTCATGAGCCCTTCACTGCATTGCTCCTCATGAGCCTGTTTATCGTTGCTCCTCATGAGCCCTATCATTGCTTTTCTCCTCCTCAGCCTGCTTATTATCTGTTCCTCTGTATGCTCTGTTGTTGAGGCGTTAATAAAACGCCTTTCTTTCCACCCACGCCTTGCTTTCTTCCTTTTCGCGCATCATGCATTATTCAACACAAGTTTACAAATGGCGGCACCCATAGAAGGCTATTTCAGTTTCCGGTTGCTGGATTTGGGTGATTTCATGTTCCACCTCTAGGAATATAGGTATTGTTTATGTATTTATATGTACATGTGTTAGTCCTAAGCCTCCCCAGAGGGTGGGTCGGTATAAATACCCAGTAAAATGAACATACAATAATCAAACATATATATGCATACTTAGCTTAGCTGCATTCTGCCCCACCTTACTGCATACTGCATCACGCTACTACAAATGAAACTGAATGTGGGGAATGAGCGTGTGCTAATTCTGGGTCATTGCGGGGCACGCGGGGCGGCGAGGCGTGGTGCCCACCCCCTCACCCCCCACCACCAGGTGGGGGGGGGGGGGGGGGCCCACAGAGCATGCACACGTGCTCCGCCCTCAGCTGGTCACTCCGCTCACACATCCGGACTGACCACTACACAATTTTACTTTGTCACCCGGGGCATCTCGCAAACCACCAACGAGATATGCCCAGACACGGATCGGCCGGGAAAAAGCGGCGGGCTGCACGACCTGCACGCAATCTTACCGGGTCCGGGCCCGGGGGATCCTGCTCCATACTTCCCCTCGGGGAGGGGAACCCCCAGGACAATGGAGGCTCACCACGGGGTGCTCGGCCATTGACAGTGACGACTCCTACATACCGCCGGGGCAGTCCTCCCCATGGCTGGCCGGAGCGGCCGCGTCCCCACGCGACGGCAGGCCCGTCCATGGCAAGGAGGCGGACACCCGCATGGAGCGACGTTTGGCGGAAATGGAGGCTAGATTCAACGACCGGATTTGGGTCCTCCACGACGCCATACTTCTCATAGCCGAGGCGGCCGGGGGGCACGACCCGCCCCAGATCAACACGCCGACGACCGCCCCAGCGCCACGCCGGCTGCCCCCTGCCCCGCGCCTGGCGTGGCCCCGCAACAGGCCCAGGTCAGGGGAATCCATACGCGGGCCCCCGCACACGGAGGGGGCCACACGGCCGACTCTGCCACCTCGCATCATACAGGGTCTGGCTCCGGATCCCCTCCTCGCGGTCGCATCCCCGGTCAGAGCGGTCATCCCGGCAGCCGATGCCCACTGGGATGGGATCGCGGGCAGGCAGGCTAGGGCACACCAAATAGAAGTGCTCGATGACGAGTTGGATCGTGACCGCGCGCGGTACCGCAGGCTCGAAGGTAGGCGAACCATCATGCATGACATGTTTGTAGTGAACCCGATATCCAAGCCTTACATGTACCTCGAGCGGTCTGAATACCAGTCCGCTGCCCAGAAACTGGCCGTGCGCGGTACCATGACTGAGAGGGAGTACCTCTGTGCGTTTATGGCCCTACTCGACGACGAGCCGGTATACGACCCATGGGACTATAGGGACATGATTGACCACTACTGGTGCATCACTGAGGAGTGTATGACGAAGCCTTGGCCCATGGTACGCAAATGGTCGCAGCGGATCTTTGATCGTATCGAAAAGAACAAGATTACATGGTCCGATAGGAACGCCATGCTGCACGAGCGGCTCACCTACTACACGGCCGCGCCCACCCCGACACGGACGGATGCACGTGGCGGACAGGAAGAAGGCAACGGCGGCAACAAACCGCGTTTAACTCGGCCCACCGCTGCACCCTCCCCCAGCACCACCAGGACGGCCCCGACGAGGTCGTCCATGCCTGTGCCCACTACTTTAGGGTCACCCAGGCATTCTACGACCATTCCGAGCAACAGTGCCGCCGCAAGGCACGGATGGTGCAAAAACTAGATGCGGGGGAGGCGGCCCAATGACCCGCCCCCGATCCCCCGCCCCACCCACCCGCGTTGCCGACGGCAGGCCGCGGGGACCACATCGACCACGGCACACCCAACGACCACTGCCCCCGCCATGGTGGACGGCAGCGGGGACCACAGATCAAGCCGGCGCACGGGCACCCGCGAAACCCGCCAGCCCCGCACCCGCTGAACCCCGGCGCGGGCCGGCCGGTGGCCCGCCCACTCGCCCTGCCACTGCCACTGCCTGCCCGGCATTCCTCGGGCGCCGTGGAGCGGGCCGCGGCAGCGCCTGCACCAACGGTCCGTCTCACCCCGGCAGCGGGAGGGCCATCAGCCATTACTGCCGTCTCACCTCACCGCTATATCGCCATCCCGCCTCACCGCCACATCTGGAGGTCACGCCAGGGCTGGACAAACCACCAGACGCACCGCCCATCACAGCGCCATATCGCCGTCTCGCCTCACCGCCACATCTGGTGGACAACCCCCAGCTCGACGACCCGACAGGCAGTGGTTTACATACTACGCGGACACTCCACGCCATAAGGAGGGCGGCGGCGACGGTCGCATTCGCCTCGGGCAGCTCTGAGCTCGAGGTGCAGCGATTCGGGGGATGGACCTCCGATGCCTACAAACGCTACATCAGCACCCAGGCCTCCAAGAAGGTCAACGCCGCGCTCATCCGAGCCATGACACAGTAGCGCCCGGTGCAACCAAACCTACGACAAACCCCGATACTACATTGGCTGGGCCGGAAAAATATAACCAATACCAATGAATCATCAATTAATTATATTGCGGGGGCTCGTAATTAAACAATGGTCACGACCATTCCTCTAATTGACACTTATTAATTAATTAACCATTAATCATTATTATATAATATTCTACATTACTCAACCACTGCTACCCGCTGGTTGACATCTCTTCACCTCGCCTTGCTCACCTGTCGCACCTCATTCATGCCATTCTCAGCCCCCACTATGATCACCACATGACACTGATTCTTTGCAGCTCGCGGACGCCCGCAAAACAGAAAGCCATTCATGTAATGCCCCCAGGGGCAGCCCGGAATAAAGACATGTTATCCCATCCGTGCCTCCTTGTCCTGTGTGCCATGGCCGCAATGATGCAGCAATTATAACATATTTTTTAGAGTAGTGTTTTGAACTTAAGGGTAGTGTTTTGAACTTAATGATAGTGTTTTGACCGTGGCCACAGTAGTGTTTTGAACCTACCTTCAACTAGGTTCAAAACACTACGGTAGTGTTTTGAACATAGGTTCAAAACACTACCGTAGTGTTTTTGTGGGGTAGTGTTTTGAACTTACTACACCGGCACCAAAGGTCTTAGCCAAAAGGGCGAGAAGCGATCCTGTATGTGGACGTTTATTTGTATGTGTGCGCGCGCATGTACACGTGCCTGTGGTAGCTGTGACAAAGCATGTCATGGTGTTGAGAGGAGTGGTGTCAGTGACTACAATTACTTACTAAAGTGTTACCATGTATGGCAGGTTACTGTGGGGGTGTATGTTTGTGTGTGTGAGTATAATTGTGTCTGCATGCGTGTGCACATGTGGGGTCGCACCTCCATTTGTGTGCATAGAAATAGTTCATTGTTCACTATAACGAGCTGGAATTAGATACCCAATAGGGCCTAGATCAGCCAGAAGAGGATCCGTAAGTTAATCTGTAAGTTAATGGTTGTGTGTATATAATTGTAGTAGTCTGCACTGACCTCTCATGCAAGTAACCATATATACAGGTAGGCGTGGGTAGTATGGTGATATCAGGGATCCTAGGTGGTGTAATGGTTAGCACACTGGCCCGGAATGCAAAGAGATGTGGGTTCGAGTCCCGCTCTAGGTGCAATATTTCCCATTTTCATCACCCCCCACGACAATATGTATGTGCACGTGGGGGTTGTGGCTTTCACAAAGCGGGTCTCCATGTGTGAGATGTGAGTGACCACACTATGTGTTACACATAGAGGGTTTGTGCTGGTGTGTGTGGACGTCTGTGTGCACAGCTGTACTCTTGGGTCTGCATGTATACACACATGTACACGTACCTGTGTGCTATCTTTTACAAAACACATTATTGTGAGTGAGGTGTGTGGCTGACTACGCTAACTTACACAGCAGGACACATGTGGATGGTGTTGTGCATGTGTGGACGTGTATGGACAAATGTATGTGCATGTGTGGACGTGTATGGACAAATCTATGTGCATGTGTGGACGTGTATGGACAGATGTATTTGCATGTGTTGACGTTTTTGCATGTGTGCATGTGTGGATGTGTATGGACAAATATATCTGCATGTGTGGACATGTATGGACAAATGTATGTGCATGTGTGGACGTGTATGGACAAATGTATTTGCATGTGTGGACATGTAGTGACAAATGTATGTCCATGGGTGGACGCGTATGGACAAATATATGTGCATGTGTGGACGTGTATGGACAAATGTACACATGCATGTGTGGGCATACATGGACAAATGTGTGTGCATGTGTGGACGTGTACGGGCAAATGTGCATGTGTGGATATGTATGGACAAATGTATGTGCATGTGTGGAGGTGTATGCACAATTGTATGTGCATATGTGGATGTGTATGCACAAATATGTGTGGACGTGTATGGACAAATGTATGTGCATATGTAGACATGTATCGACAAATGTGCATGTGGATGTGTATGGATAAATGTGCATGGGCATGTGTGGACGTGTATGGACAAATGTATTTGCATATGTAGACCTGTATCAACAAATGTACATGTGCATGTGTGGACATGTATGGATAAATGTACATGCGGATGTGTGGACATGTATGGACAAATGTATGTGCATATGTAGACGTGTATGGACAAATACACATGTGCATGTGTGGATGTGTGTCTGTGCATGTGAGTGTGCTAAGGATGTGCATGGTAGCTTTCGTAAGGAATGTTACGTTTTTATAGGTGTGGGTGACTCCATTAACTGTTACACTTGGAAGATGTGTGGTGCGGTGTGTGTTTGTGTATGTGTGTGATAGTACAATAAACAAAGCAGGGCCCGATGTGTGTGGGGGGGTGTGGGCGACTACAGTAATTGTTACCCAAGGAGGGTGTGCGTGTGGTGGTGTGAGTAGTACACACAAAGTACTGTAAGTGGGGTGTCGGGATGGCCACATTAAAGCTGCACAGTCCGAAGGTTTTGAGTTCCTGTCATTTTTCTGAGATAAATATATTAAATTGATCCTTATAATCTACTGTACTTTAGTCTGAAATAAATTTTCTCGTCCTTCCTCGTTATTTCCTAAACTTATACTACACTAATTCGGCATTGCGATGTGTTTTGCTTTCGGTAATAGCTTATTAATTGCCTCCTTGTTCCCGTTGCTGCAGCCAGCGAGAGGTGACATTGCAGGGCTGTCGCAGCTGTTCTCGTGGGAAGGATGTTGAAATTACTGCCAGCAAGGTCTCCTTAAGTCCACGCCCAAAGGCGGCAGCAGCAGCTGTCAAACTCCCCAAATCGGTAAATACCAATCTACACACTGGTACTCAGACATATTCAAGTGGAATGTGCGCGTTGTGCCAACAAATTCCCAATGTAAATAACATGTGAGACTTTGTTATGAATGTTAAACATGAATACATTTTAGAGTTCCTGGTATGAGTGGTCTGTGTCGCTTCCTATTGTTATGTGCGGGCTGTGCCAACAAATTCCTCAAACTGAAAACCAGTACAGGCCTTCAAGAATTTGTACTTTTAATAACGTTAATAGTCGCGTTGAATTTCTGAAGCCGATACTCCTGAGAGGAGTTTTCGCTTTCAGATAAACAATCAGCGTCCTCATTTTCCTATATCTATTTATTAATTAAACCATACATATCCAATATAATATTGAATATATATATACACTACGGGTAGACGAACCCAGATCGTTAAGCTATTTTTGAGATTTTACAAATATGGTCCGTTGATCACAAGGCGTCCCAGAACTATAGCCTAATAGTGAACAACATGGAACTTGAATGGTGATGCGTCACTGCGCGTTTGATATTCATATATTTAATTTTCCAGAAGTTGGCTGGTTCATGCCTTCCAGGAACCATAGTCTAACATTCACAATATGGAACCTGAATATTTCAGAATGAAATTTCACAGGGGTTGGCTGGTTCACGATTTCCTGGAACATTACAAAGCCTAGTACTATATATTGCAGTGAAGCTGAAGTTTAATTCTTGGGCGCAAAATTGGGGAAATAACCATCATTATTTAAAAAATCTTTAATATATGCCCTATCTGACACCCCGCACCCTCGTACTGAGCCGGACAATTAACCATTATAGATCTGTCAACCCTGCTCAGGGCAAATTCAACTAGGCTGCAGGTTGTCATGGCCCTTTTTGATCTGTGAGTAACTTTTTATTACGGGAGGAAGCCCAGATACATTTTTTTTTTTTACTGCATCTGTAATGCAATGGTACATTTAAATAATGAAAAATTCAAGCTACCATAGGATTGCTTCCCCACATTACGTATTATCCCACCGACCGCGAAGCGCTTGGTCGTCACCTACGGAGGAATCATTACCGTACGTGCGCATTTGCATGTTGGCTCCTGGTCTAGTTACAAAGAAGTGGGCTCATTTCGCCAATATGTGCCACTCACATATGTCCATTGCGTATTGGTCAAGTAATAAAGGAGGGGCACATTGCTGGGAATAGTTGGGACCCGTACACCAACATATTCCTACCCAGTCAATTCCTTGGCCTAAGCGGGTATCTAAAATTTGTCCTCAGCGAGACTGGCCCGACCAGGTATACGCTGCTTACGTGACACCCGCCCTCCAGCATAATGAACTCAATACGGGCGACCACTTAATGACGTTCACCAGCAAAACTGCGTGCCTTCTGCAGAGAACAGGCTGGGACCAAAGTCCAATGACTTGGGGAGTGTCCTTCACATGCGTTGCAAAATGCTGGCACCGGCTCCTTCTACTCTCCGATTTACGTATACCCGATAAATTTTGAATTGTTTAAATTTCTCTTCTCTTTTTTTTTTTTTATATAGAAATGAATCTTATACCAGAACTTTTTTAAGAGCAATCCCGTGGCTGGTCGACTCATGCAGCGTGCCTACCTACAGGGCAACTGCCAGGCAATGGTTATCTTGTACAAGTAAAGACATTTCCACTCCAAATGCACACAAGCGCATCAGCGTAACATACTGGTTACTGTCCAATTGTTAATCTCCAATTTAGCATTACATAGACCACATATTTATTATTAAGTTTAATTAAATTGTCCGATTTAGTGCCGATTGTGCAATAATTACACAATCTGGCCAACTCGCCAATCCGTTACCGAAATGCGCAAGTGCGCATTTCGCGTATAGGCCTCAATTCGTAGTTGTCCTACAACTATAGACATTTAATTAATTCCCCCTTTTTTTTTTTTTTACCATTTAATAATTTGTTATAAGAACATAGGCCAAAAGGCCTATTTTCATAGTTGTCCTGCAACGATATACATTTAATTTCTTTACAATTACTTTTTCGTACCAACCTTTTTATTAAATTCGTAGTGGTCCTACAACCGTAGACATTTAATAATTTTGTATAAGAACATAAGCCGACAGGCCTATATTTTTAGTTGTCCTACAACCAGAGACATTCGATTCCTTTATAATTGCTTTTTCATACGGACCTTTATCAGTACAGTAAAGTTTGTTTTTAGTATCAACTTTTCATTGAAGGTGTATGTTCCACATCACATGGATTTAGGGCTTTCCTTAAATGTTGATAATTATTATAACCCTTATAGAAAATCATGAGTACCTTTATTGAAATTTGAAAGAAAGATTATAAAACTTGCGAATTTGTTCTTACAATATGTTGACTCACATGCTGTTACCCTCAGAGCGAAGTGGTGATAATTTAAATACAGTTTGTCTCTAGATTCACTGTGGTGGGGAACAATACGCCAGCAATACGCTCACCCTTCGAGCAAGTCGCGCACCTGCACATTATAATTTTTTTTCTTGGATTACATATGCGTATCTACAAATATGTACAGTATTTTACATTACGTTACGTTAATTTAACGTGACAATGCGCCTTTATAATAAATGGTGTCACGCTTTGTTAAATTGGTATTAGTTTTTAGCGAAATTTGCAACGTCTTTATATGTATGGAAATTTGGAATAGATGTATTTTTATATAGTACATTTTAGATTTTGGCCGGGTGGTGGTGTGTGAGGGTTTATTAGGGAGTACTAAATTTGGTTATGCTTCCAGTAGCAATTTGAATTTCATTATTTAGAAGAAAAGTGACATGGCTGAATTTGGAATATCAATAACTATGGTAATACATCTTTATTTTAAAAATTTAGAAAGACCTCTGCCACTTCCACCTGGCTGATATGCATTCCGTTAAGGATAACATATATATATGTTATGTACGTGTGAGAATTTGTTTTACATTTAATTTATTATATATATTTTCATATATATATTTTAGTGATCCCAATTTAGTTCTTTGTCTATAAAAAGTTAGCTACGTTGACATTTTCTACAACCATGCTGTTGCCCTCAGAGAGATTTTATTATTAGTGTCCCACTTATAATTAAATTTAGCCCAGAAATTAATTAGTTACGTTTTTTCATTATAAAGTGCCCTAGCTGATCCTCTGTTATTATTTATTTTATGATATCTAGTATGCGAAACATTAATAGATATATTTGATTCTAATTACTAATAATTATATAGTGTATAGTGTGGTGTGTGAACAAGATATGTAGGTGTAATGGCCCCACTTAATATAATGCAACATCCCCCCCCCCCCACCACCGGTGCGTTCGACCCTCTCACCATATCAATCTTTTCTACATTTGTCGCGCCCGTGCGATTTCGCACCGCATTTGCCGCACCAATGCCCAAAGCAACATGTCTGTTCGTCCCTCGAACATCCGTCCTCACTATTGAACCCATAGCATGGCCGTACATAGTCTTTCGTATACTGCTTAGAGTCGCTCGTCTTTTTCGACTGATTATAAGTGTTTGTCTTCAAACAGTCAAAACCATAGTAGCGTAAAGTTAATTCAGAATTGCCAGGGTTGAACGCAGAATAACCGTCCTCTGCCGCTAAGCGACGAACACCCACATCATAATTCACATGAGCCGCAGCCACAAACCTATCAGCCTTACCTCTACCCGCCAGATAAGCGATATGACGAACAAATCGCCTATTGTCCTTGTAGTGCGAATCCTTAGTATGAAGCATCCAGTAACAATTCGCTTCAATAAGCTCATAACAGCCTTCCTGTCTTCCGTGAAGCGCTTGACAGACCACTTACTTCTAAGTCGCCTTTCATGACTACGCGTTCTGTCTGAGGACGACGACGACGAACAACTACAACGCCTATAGCGCCGGCAATGCCATGAAGGACTCCTGCCCCGTTTCATTTCCGACTTGCATGTCTCGCGCACCGGCATCCCCGACCGCCGATGCGCGCCCGGCGACCTCGACTCCCGACGCTTGCTCGACGAGGTGGTGCGGTCCCTGCACACACACCCCCCCCTCTGTCACCTGACACGCTCCTACCGCTGGCACTGGTGACACTCCGATGACGACTCCACGAATGGCTCCTCCCTCGTCCCCGCGATACCCTCCCACGCCTGCCGACCGACCTGCCCCGCCTTCCGCCGCTGTCCCGAGATGCACTCCTGCCCGCACCTCCTAATGACATTAACGACAACTCTTTCTCAATTTCACTAGTCATTTCCGCTATTGCCGCTTTCCTCTTCTTTTTCTCCAATGAACGCAAACATTCAAGCAGCGAACACTCGTCGTCACTAAGCGGCTCATCACTGATGACAGGAAGAACTAACCCTGCCTTAGAAGGTTCTACCAGCTTTTCAGTCTTTAATCTATCCTTCTCCATAATTTCTGCAGTTTGACGCATAGCATGACGCGTCTGCGCTGGGCGTCGAGTGCACCCGTCGTTAATGGGCGCCGGGTGAATATAACCACACCGAGCGCAAAAGTCTTTCGGCATATGTCTATGAGACAATGACCGACTATTGACAGCTTATAGACAGTGACAGTTAACACCAACCAATGTCATGCGTACGGTGACAGGTGCAGTTGACAGCTGACAGCAGAGTCGGTGCAGGCGGAGCTACCAAACAGCTCTCGGTTGAGTTGAATCGGCGCGCAGGCCGGGTGGCATATCAGGAAGGCGCCGGGCCAATCGAGCGCTGTGGTTATATACAGCTACCGGTGGCGCCATCTAGCGAGTAGTGGGCGCATAATGCTTAGCTAACCCGGATGGCGCGTGTGGCGCCGACTAGCACAAATCGCCCGAACCACCGCGCTGCCGGTGCGTTCGAAACGCCAATAGATAGACTAGTTCATTTATATATTCTGTCAACGCCCACGGGTGCCTACACCAGTATATACGCATATATACCACCTATAACGAGCTGGCATTAGATACCCACTAGGGTATCCGTAAGAAGAGGATCCATAAGTTAATCTGTAAGTTAATGGCTGTGTATGTATAGCAGGTATTGCAATACCTCAGGGAGTTTGACGCCCCTGCCCTGCAGAGTTGTAAAGCACTGCCTTGTGGTACAGGTTCTTGACAGAACCGAAGGCTAAGGGAGCAAACACTGAACAAAAAACCATGTCACTGTCGCAGCATCAAGGGTGGTTGATGTATGGAACTCCCAACATCTCCCAACCAGCCACTGCAGGGACAAATAGTTTTGTGCCTGTCTGGACATGTCCTTGCCGGTGTGAAACCTCTATTTTCTCCCCAAGAGAGTGCCGCTGGTAACTTGCAAAAGCCAGCACCACTTCAACACTTTTGCAGCCAGCTTTCCTGAAATGTTAAGGAAATACTCGAACGGACGGGGCTGCCCTCTATGGAAGATCTTCTGATCAAAAAGAATCTCCGGTGGTCTGGGCACCTCATGAGGATGTCATCAGACAGGCTACCAAAGCAGATCCTCTACTCTCAACTGTCTTCTGGTTACAGAAAGAGAGGGCGCCCTCGTCTCCGGTTCAAGGATACCATCAAGAGAAACCTGAAGCTGAGAGACATTAAGACCGACTCATGGACATCACTCTCACAGCAGATAGCTAAATGGAGAGCGGCAGTCAAGTAATGAAAGCAGTCTTTGTCGCATCGCGACCGACAGCATGATGATGATGAAGTGTATATATGTATGTGCACGTGGGGGTTGTGGCTTTCACAAAGCGGGTCTCCATATGTGATATGTGAGTGACCACACTATGTGTTACAAAAGAGGGTTTGTGCTGGTGGGTGTGGACGTCTGTGTGCACAGCTGTACTCTTGGGTCTGCATGTATACACACATGTACACATACCTGTGTGCTATCTTTCACAAAACACATTATTGTGAGTGAGGTGTGTGGCTGACCACGCTAACTTACACAGCAGGACACATGTGGATGCTGTTGTGCATGTGTGGACGTGTATGGACAAATGTATGTGCATGTGTGGACGTGTATGGACAAATGTATGTGCATGTGTGGATGTGTATGGACAAATGTACATGTGCATGTGTGGACATGTATGGATCAATGTACATGTGCATGTGTGGATGTGCATGGACAAATGTATGTGCATGTGTGGATGTGTTTGGACATGTGTGGATGTGTATGGACAAATGTATGTGCCTGTGTGGACATGTATGGACAAATGTATGTGCAGATGTGGATGTGTATGGACAAATGTACATGTGCATGTGTGGATGTGCATGGACAAATGTGGATGTGTATGGACAACATTATGTGCATGTGTGGACGTGTATGGACAAATGAATGTGCATGTGTAGACGTGTATGGACAAATGTACATGTGTATGTGTATGGACAAATGTATGTGCATGTGTGGACATGTATGCACAACTGTATGTGCATGTGTGGACATGTATGGACAAATGTATGTGCATGTGTAGATGTGTATGGACAAATGTGGATGTGTATGGACAAATGTACATGTGCATGTGTGGACGTGTATAGACAAATGTATGTGCATGTGTAGACAAGTATGGATAAATGTATGTGTGGGTTTGTATGCACACATGTATGTGCATTTGTGGATGTGTATGGACAAATGTATGTGCCTATGCAGACGTGTATGGACAAATGTACATGTGCATGTGTGGACATGTATGGAAAATGTATGTGCCTATGTAGACATGTATGGACAAATGTACATGTGCATGTGTGGACATGTATGGATAAATGTACATGTGTATGTGTGGACGTGTATGGACAAATGTATGTGCATATGTAGACGTGTATGGACAAATGTACATGTGCATGTGTGGGCGTGTACCTGTGCGTGTGAGTGTGCTAAGGATGTGCATGGTAGCTTTCGTACAAGGAGGGTGTGCGTGTGGTGGTGTGAGTAGTACACACAAAGTACTGTAAGTGGGGTGTCGGGATGGCCACATTACAGCTGCATAGTCCGAAGGTTTTGAGTTCCTGTAATTTTTCTGGGATAAATATATTAAATTGATCGTTATAATCTACTGTACTTTAGTCTGAAATAAATGTTCTCGTCCTTCCTTGTCATTTCCTAAACTTATACTACACTAATTCGGCATTGTGATGAGTTTTGCTTTTGTTAATAGCTTATTAATTGCCTCCTTGTTCCCGTTGCTGCAGTCACCGAGAGGTGACATTGTAGGGCCGTTGCAGCCTTTCCCGGGGGAAGGATGTTACAATTACTGACAGCAAGGTCTCCTTAAGTCCACGCCCGAAGATGGCAGCAGCAGCTGTCAAACTCCCCAAATCGGTAATTACCAATCTACACACTGGCACTCAGACATATCAACTGGAATGTGTGGGTTGTGCCAACAAATTCCCAACGAAAATAATATGTGAGACTTTATTATCAATGTTAAACCTGAATACATTTTAGAGTTCTTAGGATAACTGGCCTGTGTTGCTTTCTCTTATTATATGTGTGGGTTGTGCCAAATTCCCGATGTAAATAACATGTGAAACTTTGTTATCAACGTTAAACATGAATACATTTGAGAGTTCTTATAATAACTTGCCTGTGTTGCTTTCTATTATCATATGTGCGGGTTGTGCCAACAAATTCCCAATGTAAATAACATGTGAGACTTTGTTATCAATGTTAATCATGAATACATTTTAGAGTTCTTAGTACAACTGATCTGTGTCGCTTCCTATTGTTATGTGCGGGTTGTGCCAAAGTCCCAATGTAAATAACATGTGAGACTTTGTTATCAATGTTAATCATGAATACATTTTAGAGTTCTTAGTACAACTGATCTGTGTCGCTTTCTATTATTAGATGTGCGGGTTGTGCCAAAGTCCCAATGTAAATAACATGTGAGACTTTGTTATCAATGTTAAACATGAATACATTTTAGAGTTCTTAGTATAACTGATCTGTGTCGCTTCCTATTGTTATGTGCGGGTTCTGCCAAAGTCCCAATGTAAATATCATGTGAGACATTGTTATGAATGTTAAACATGAATACATTTTAGAGTTCTTAGTACAACTGATCTGTGTCGCTTCCTATTGTTATGTGCGGGTTGTGCCAACAAATTCCCAATGTAAATAACATGTGAGACATTGTTGTTCTCAATGTTAAACATAATAATATATTTTAGAGTTCTTAAGGATAACTGGCCTGTGTCGCTTCCTATAATTATATCTACATTATATTAGTTAAATGTCAGTGAACACACATTTACACATTTCAAAATGGTACCTGGGGTCAATGTTGCTGTCATTTGACTCCAATTTCATCCCTTCAAATTTCTGTATGCATTTTAATGGAAACAATTTAATATGGTGAATATATTCTATTGACTTTTCACCCTGCATATTGCCTTTGTTGCTGACACAATGTTAAACTCTCATCGACTAATCAATTAAACATGCAAGGTGAATTGCAGTGTGGGAGATTTAAACATCCTCACAGTGAATACCCATTATATCCTCACCAAATATTTATATTATTGTATTAATCTTAAAGCTGCATAATCCGATGAAACCATCATATTTTCTAAAAACAAAGCATGGACCCAGATTTCATCCGACATATCCAACTTAGATATTGGTGTATTCTTTAAGTGTTTGTTGGTGCAGAAAAGAGATATTGTGTCAGGTCAATAGAACCTGTCATGGCTATGGTGTCCAGCATGTCGGTATGCATAAGGAAGGTAATTTGGTACACTTCCAATGTTAGCCGTTTATAATAAATGTTACTTGAAGCTGAAATAAGGGGGGCGGGGGGGTAATAATAACCACCGTAATATATGTATCTAAGATGTCTGGCAGAAACTCAAAACCTTCAGATTATGCAACGTTTACATGTTGTTTTACTCCTCATTGCCTTTTGATAATTTAATTTGATATATATATATATATATAAATTGGGCTACGACATAGTAGACAAGAAAGAGCCAAAACGAGGAGTGGTGGAAGCCTACCTTTATTTACCGAGGCCCATCTGGCTGAGCAATAAACTGCCCTACCTACAGAACAAAAGTTAAAAGACGGCGCTCATGTGATCCTGACGCGCTCTGGTTGGCATCTGCCTAAATGGTGGTGGCGCCAGGATAGCGCAGTGGATTCCGGCCTGCAGCAAATAGCACAATAATTACAACATTATTATAAATAGCAGCATTAAATGCAAGGATCCTAAGCCCATATAGGATAGATGCTCCGCCTTTTTATATTCATAGTAATAAATTATATATCACATATATATATATATATATCAGGCATGTGATTTCTCCGGTTTTAACCATTTCTTTTTAAATTCCGGGTTTTTTCTGGCTGCCGAAACACCTCTGAAATACTATTTGCAGCCCTCTCGCAACTCAGTGGGATGGTGTGTGTCCCCACGATAACCTAAAAATAATTTCAGGTTTTCTTTCCTGCACCCAATCACATGCCTGATATATTCATTCATTCAGTTAATTATTCATGGTGATTTCACATTTAGCATTCAATACAAATTTGATCTTGTGTTCTTGCCCTTTTCAGCAGTGCTTTTTGTTGTTCTTTTCTTTAATTAAGGAAAAAGAAACCATAAATCTAGAATTGCAATATTTTTCTACTGAGCTGGGTTTTATTTTGTCCTTTTCCTGTTTTCGTTTATTCATTTTTGTATGAACCCATTGGTCTTGGTTTAGGTTATTTTCCGATTTATTTTGCTACAATTTTCTTTTCAATCAATCTTTAAATGTTTTATTTTTTATTGTTTAATACCATGATTGTGAATTCTTTTCTGATCTGTTTTATTTACAATAAATCGACCGACCTTGGGACCGACTTTAAGTGGTCGATTTAGAGAGGTGGTCGGTCGGTTTAGGCAGTTAGAATATGGTTACAATGGTATTTTTGGGACCCAAATAAAGCGATCGAAATAGGGGAGTGGTCGATATGTGGAGGGGGGGAGGTTTGGGAGGTTGTACTATATATTTTTGGGAGGTTGTACTATATATTTTTGTTCTTTCTCTAACAGAACACAGTGGAGTCTCCAGCCGATCTAAATATCTCGGCGCAGTGTGTGGCGAAGCGGGAGGAGCTTAGTGGTACGAACAGCTGCACGCAGCACCAGGGGCAGCCAATGCCGCCCCACCCCCAGCCACGGCCGCCGTCCACCAGGGGGCGCGCCACCAACAGGGCAGGCCGGGGTGGCCCAGGGAGGGTGTACGTGCAGCAGGAAGACAACCATCCTGTCACCACATCGCAGCGCAAACCACTTGTACAATTTCCCGATATTTGGACTTTTGAGGATGCTGTGAACTAGTCTATAGTAATTACAATTGTGTATTAAAAGGTAAATGGTATATAAAGCCAGAGGCATTAAGGTATTATGTGGTGCTGGTGATCCTTTGCTGAGTTAGATAGACATTGTGTAGTTATAGATAGTGTGAGAGGGGCACTACTTTTAGTGTGACAGGGCCTTAGCAGCTCAGCTCACATACCCCCTACCCCCCAATTGTTATTTACGGATCACTGCACACACAGACACAACAGGGCACTGTAGCCATCAACAACCAAGGCTTTGATACAGGCAGGTTGGATGTTCATTGGTTGGTTGCAGAATGTATAGTGCTGATCAGGTGTGACAGCCATCTTGGATTCATGAGACTATATAATAATAAACCTGAGGGTGTAAGCTCTCTTCTGTGCACTTTTCTACTCTACCTTTCTCTTGCCTGTAGTGATTTCATATTTAGCCTACCTACACAACCACAGCTGCCAGCCGTCGACTTTACACACTGCCGCCGTCCCTGCAGCCGCGCCCGCCGAGGGAGCCGAGACTCCAGCAAAAGATTATGGGGAGAAGAGACCGAGCTGCCATCAGCAATGCTGGCAGTACTGCACCCCACGATCATCGCGCGGTGGCAAGCGAGAAGAGTGGTTCGCTGGAAGATATGGGGTCTTCGCACCGCCAAGAAGTGCTGCAACCTCGAGCTCGCAGACGAAAAGGCCAACTATTGCGCCATCAGTGCAGTGTCGACGACTATGAGGCATGTGCTAAGGAGGCCTGTGAGGCCGCAGACCGAGAGGCGCACCTGAAAGTTGATGGCTCCAGCCTTACACTAAGGTGCGCCCCTTGAAGCAATAGATTTGTGCGGTCGAGGGTGATGATCCAAGATGTCGCAGCGTTGCGTGCGTGCTGGGAATGCCCCACTCCATAGCCACTTGCCCCTTCGGAAGCCAGCAGCGACAGCTCGCGCCAGGGGCCGGTGGCAAGCGCCAGGGAGAACAAGACCATCCCACGCCGCACGCCCTCCATCACAGTCATTACTCGGCCGCAGTATCAGCCATGCATTGCTTTCGATTGTCGCTAGATTTATTCGTCCCCTTCATTTATTTATATTAATTAGCTTATATTGTGTTTTTGTTTTAATAAATTTATTGTAGGCATTATTTTGTCTTTTCGGAGTTAGTTCAAATCACCAATAACAATTTTTTTTTTTAATTATGCCACCTTCTGTGTCATCTAAAATAACAATGTTTACCAAATATTTACATAATTATAGTATATACTTCTAAATTGTCCATTGAAGTGTCATCAATATCAAAGACCCTATAACACTAAGATGGCTCGATCAGCCTGTATTGTGTAATCAAGAGAACCGCCAGAGCACCAGGTGGTGGGTTTGATCATTTTGATAATGTTATAATGGGTTGTGCGAACGGTGTGTGTGTGTGCTCATGTGTCAGTGTGCTGGAAGAAGGACGCTGCGGGAATGTGTGTATGGTGGCGGGGGTGGGTGGGGTGGAGAGCTGGAGGGCCAGGGTGGGGGTAGCAGTGGTGGTGGGAGTTCTATATGAGTAGCAACATGCAACCAGTGGGGACCTCCCTCCCCACCCCCCTTCCCCTGCTTACATCAGGGAGGGGACCGTGAGGTGTGGTGTGAGAGCGCCTACTGAGGTGGGTAAGGAAGGGGTGGTGGAGGTGGAAGAGTGGGGGAGGAAGAGGGAGAGCAGGAGGAGGATGCGGAGAGGGAGGAAGGGGGAGGGAGGTGTGGTGTGAGAGCGCTGGGTAAGGTGGATGAGGAGAGAAATTTGGAGACAACAAACAAACAACAATCCTTGTATAGTTCATTAAAACAATTTCACCAATTTATCTAGTATTTTACCAGGCTTCAAATTTGTTGTCATTAAAATTGTGAGCCTTTAGCTTCAAAGTATCTCTGGACACATAGTGGATTATGTGCTTTTACATTATCTGTAAAAGTGACGACCTGATAATAATATGACAGAATAAGATCCGAACAATTCTTGCCGCGATTATGGCCTTCGCTGCCGACACAGTGTTAAGCAATCACCAGTAACTAACTAATCTTCACTAAGAGAGCGTGTGAGAACTCAGCACTGCCTGCTGCAGTCACCACCTGCTACTAGATCGACGCGACGCCCCTAGTCGGTTGTTGTATCAACAAAAAGTCCAAGGCGGAAGGGTAAACACATACCTCGTCCAAGTTGGTACCCACCCTGATATGACCTTAGATGTTGCCAGGATGTAAAACTCCAACAACCAACCACCTCTAAGCTGGGTCGTCACCCCCTCCCCCATCCCCAACCCCACCAGCAATGTGTGGCTGGATGAGCGGGAGTGGGGGAGGGGGGGAGGTCATTAGGTGAGGTTGTCGACTACACTCTCACAGCACTCCCCCATATGCATACTAGAGTTATCCCAGGAAGAAATGGTTTGTTGTTTTGCAGGGATGTTCCCATTTCCAGCTGTTTCATCAACCTGGGAACGATTAAGCTGGATTAGTGAGGAAATCCTGATATAGGGGGCGCTCTAATGAGGTCAATCGATAGTAGATAGACCCGACACAAAGTAAGTGTGGAGAATACAAACAAAAACATGCACATGGACACTACTTTGTTATAGATGTCAGAAGATGTGACTGGCCTCATAGTCTATGTTGAAAAACAACTTTTTTTAGTATATTTATTGACATAGGCGATTATTCCCTTGCCAGAGAATATGTACTCTCTCACCAAGGTCTGCCTGTTTGTTCTCGTTGGTTATTGGGGGGTCATACATCTTGGTTAAGCGTAATCAACAAAAATACTACATTTCAAACTGGTAGAATAGAGCACAGAAATGTATGCCAAAAGAGCATACAACCATATATTTGCACCTTCCATATTTGTTACGGATTGCAAGGGTAAATACGGAACTACGCTTTCTCGGCCTTTGTCACAGAAATTGGTGCCTACTAAATACGGAAATACGCTTTCTCAGCCTTTGTTACGGAAATTGGCACCTACTAAATACGGAAATACGCTTTCTCGGCCTTTGTCACGGAAATTGGTGCCTACTAAATACAGAAATACGCTTTCTCGGCCTTTGTTACGGAAATTGGCACCTACTAAATACGGAAAATTGATTTGAGACAAACTTTTGTTGTCCAACACTCTGTGCTTTAGTTTATAGTATAATGTTGTTTTTAAACATTCATCCATAAAATGTATGTGTGTATTTTGTATCGCACTAAAAGTTACTGATTGCGTCTGTACAAATACTGAAGGTATTACCGGTACTGAAAGTTTGAACAAAATACCGAAAGTCACTCAAAAATACTGAAAATGCTTTCCCGGGTGCACAGATCTGTAGAACTGTGATATAATCACAAATGGTAAATGACAACTATCCTGGCATGCGATATTACTCGGATTTAGCACGGAGCGGTTTAAATGAGGTGCTTCCAATGTGATACATGCCATGTCTGGAAAAACCTCTCCTTTGCTTTGTTTGACCCCGTCGAGGATCGATGCGACGACCTGTTCATCGATTTCACACGGGGGGGGGGGGGGGGGGCGGTGTAGAGCCTTCGAACTCGGTCCCCAGTCGACAGGCAATGAATACATACTTCACAGTGGCAAACACACACAGGCACCACGACGAAATACTGCCGATTAGCATCGAGGTCAAAGGTCAAAGGTACCGGGTTAGAGGTCAGACCGGTAAAGGGGCCCAGGTAGATTAGAAAGATCCACTGCAAATGACTTAAGCCAGTCATGAGGCCATGCTATTGTTTTTGATGTGTGTGCTTTTTTTTATATTTGTTGTTTTAAATTAGTTTCTCATTTCCCATGGCTGTGGCTTCCAGACAAATAGACGGATTTACCGGTTGGAGTTTTCCCAATAGCGATGAAATGAGAGTAAGCTTTAATGGAATCCTTTGAAGTTTTAGGGCACATTTAATTTGATAAATATTTTGATAGAAACAGAACTAGTGGCGAACTGTTTAGTAAGCCAAACCACACCCTTTTCTCGTAAGCCCAATCCATATTTGGAACAGAAGAAAAGGCGGAGAGAAAATGGGATGTGTGTGTGTGTGTGGGTGGGTGGGGAAGGAGGAAGCGGGAGAATGTTGGTATGGGGAGAGAAGGAAATAGAGATCAGGGAGAGTTTGCACTGTCCCATATGCATTTGTCTTAAGGTGGGATTACGTATATGTCCCAATAGAAGCACAGTAACCAATAGAAGGACACCCCCCATTTCAAGATTGAAATCACGCACAAATGTACGATCATATTCAGACTGAATGCACATAAAATAAGACAATCCCATTTTATTTCAGAGGCACAACAAAAACAAATCCATGAAATTCTTTAACTTTAAATAGACGCACATCCATGTGTCTGCACTTGCGCAGTGCATCTATTGGGGCATATACGGTATCTCTCTCTCCTCCCTCTCTTCGTCGCCCCGCACCATCCTATCCTCTGTCGTACAATGTTCTCTTTCTCACTGTGTGTCTTTGACCACATTCTCGCCTGAACGAGTTGTCAGCAACGTCTTGCAGGTTCATGCCAGAACATGAGTTAAAAATGTATACTTGTCACTACCTAGCATGTCGTTTGGCATACCTAGGATAGGGCAAGGAACAATGGAATGAGGAACAGTGGAATGAGGAAGAGCAGTTGTCCGTGATTGATCATGACACAAGAAAGCTGCCATGAGTGTGGACTGTCTCTTGTGCAACAGCTCCATATCTGTCCTTTTATGACCACATATGTATATGCTATGACGTAAGAACTCTAATCAGTTAATCAATAATGAACAAATATGCATGCATCATAAGCCCCACAGCCATGCACCAATTAGCCCTAAAACCGGCTGTGCCCAATTCAGGTTTTGATGAAGCGCAGACAGCATGCGGCTAATAAAACAGAACAGCCTGTCACTGGCGGTTACTTTGTCAGCTTGGTGTCCTATGGCTCCCGTGTCTCCTATGCCTCCCCATTCAACTTTGCCGCTAGGGGCACTACCAGTGAGTGTCCGCATATGTATGTGTTATGACGTAACAACTCCAATCAGTTAATCAATAATAAACAAATATGCATGCAGTATAAGCCACGCAGCCATGTACCTATGAGCCCTAAAATCTGCTATTCCCATTTCTGGTTTTGACTAAGTGCAGACAGCCTGTGGCTAATGGGGTGGAATGGTCTGCGACTGGCAGTTATTTTGTCAGGTTGGCATGTCGTGCCTCCCAGATCAGCTTCACTGCTAGGAGACACTTCCCCAAAAAAGTAAAGCTGGTTTTATTTAATAACGCCTCTAGAGCACATTGATTTTTATCATTGGTGATTGGACGTCAAACATATGGTCATTCTGAAATATTTCTTTGGAGGAAACCCGCTGCCACCACATTGGCTTACTCTTTCTGATAAGCAGCAAGGGGTCTTTTATATGCACTTTCCCACAGACATGACATCACATACCGCAACCTTTCATGAACCAGTTGTGGACCACGGGTTGGAATGGAAAACAGACCCAACTGCAAATGGGTCCACTGAGAAGGATCTATGGAGACACTGCCTATGAATGTCCGTATAATTATGTATGTTATATTACGTAAAAACTCCAATCAGTTAATCAATAATGAACCAACATGCATGCAATAAAAGCCACGCAGCCATGTACCAATTAGCGCTAAAAATTGTTCTTCCCGATTCATGTTTCGACAAAGCATACACTGCATGTCGCTAATGGAGTAGAACGGCCTGTGACTGGGAGTTGCTTTGTCAGCTTGGCGCCCCATACGTCCCGTGCCTCCCCATTCAATTTTGCCGCTAAGGGCACTCACTACCAGTGATTGTTTATATGTATGTGCTATGACGTAAAAACTCAAATCAGTTAATCAGCAGTATAAGTCCCACAGCCATGGACCAACTAGCTGTAAAATCTGCTGTTCCCGATTCAGGTTTCGACAAAGCGTACACTGCCTGTGGCTAATGGAGTGTAACCGGCTTTGAGTGGCAGTTACTTTGTCAGCATTACCACCTTTGACTGGCAGTTACAGAGTGGCATTGATGCTGAAATACAGAGAAGGATGGCCAAGGCTAGTGCATCTTTCGGCCGACTACGCCAGAGACTCTGGAACAACCACCATATGTCCATTTGGGTCAAAGTAAGATCTACCATGCAATCGTGCTATCCACCCTACTATATGGAGCTGAGGCCTGGACAGTGTACAGACGACAGGTGAAAAAGCCGCATGCATTCATGATGCGACATCTGCGTTCAATCATGAGGCTAACCTGGAAGGACAAAGTGACAAATAAGGAAATACTCAAACGAACAGGGCTGCCCTCTATGAAAGATCTTCTGATCAAAAAGAATCTCCGGTGGACTGGACACCTCATGAGGATGTCATCAGACAGGCTACCAAAGCAGATCCTCTATTCTCAACTGTCTTCTGGCTACAGAAAGAGAGGGTGCCCTCGTCTCAGTTTCAAGGATACCATCAAGAGAAACCTGAAGCTGAGAGACATTAAGATTGACTCATGGACGCAACTCTCACAGCAGAGAGCTAAATGGAGAGCGGCAGTCAAGTAATGAAAGCAGTCTTTGTCGCATCGCGACCGACAGCATGATGATGATGATGACTTTGTCAGTTTGGCGCCCCATACCTCCCCATTCAACTTTGCCGCTAGGGGCACTACCGGTGAGTGCCCGTATGTTGGCGCGACCACGAAGCTGCAAACAGTACAGACTCCATCCATCAGGGATGCCCAAACGAACCCTGCACAATATAATCTCGACTCCGGTGTTATATATGCTAAGTAGCAGACGCGCAGAAATATAGATAACCTCGAAGCGGTTTGTACCTCAACACAATGCTCCCCTGTTCTGGGTGTTTTTTTGTTGGTTAGTTGGTTGTTGAAGTTTTAAATCCTCGCAACATCTAAGGTTATATCAGGATGTGAACGAACTTGTGAGAGAGCGCACCCATGGCAAATTTACAGTGCTCCCCCCTGGGAGACCAGGCCCCCAGCACCATGACTTGATATCCCACTCAGTCACATTATCCTGTCACTGAGCCAACCAGTCCTTGCTGTATTCAAATAATGCAGAGCGCCAAGATAGGAAGCTACACGTATCAATTCTTAAGTAATTGGTTTGACGATCAAAATGAGAGACGGACGCTCAACTCTTTTGGCACTACCGGGAACTCCAGACATGGGATTCAGTTGGGTTTGATTTAAAGTTGAAGAGTCCGATAAAAGGATTATCTTTTGGAAACCGAACCTGGATTTGATCAAAAATATCCAACTGAGATACAGGTGCACTTATAAAGCATCTACTGATACAACTGAGATACAGATGCACTTATAAAGCATCCACTGATACAACTGAGATACAGCTGCACTTATAAAGCATCCACTGATACAACTGAGATAGAGGTGCACTTATTAAGCATCCACTGATACAACAGAGATACAGATGCACTTATAAAGCATCCACTGATACAACTGAGATACAGGTGCACTTATAAAGCATCCACTGATACAACTGAGATACAGATGCACTTATAAAGCATCCACTGATACAACTGAGATACAGATGCACTTATAAAGCATCCACTGATACAACTGAGATAGAGGTGCACTTATTAAGATTCCACTGATACAACTGAGATACAGATGAACTTATAAAGCATCCACTGATACAACTGAGATACAGATGCACTTATAAAGCATCCAAAGATACAACTGAGATACAGATGCACTTATAAAGCATCCAATGATACAACTGAGATACAGATGCACTTACTAAACACCCAAAGATACAACTGAGATACAGATGCACTTATAAAGCATCCACTGATACAACTGAGATACAGGTGCACTTATTAAGATTCCACTGATACAACTGAGATACAGATGCACTTATTAAGCATCCACTGATACAACTGAGATACAGGTGCACTTATAAAGCATCCACTGATACAACTGAGATACAGGTGCACTTATTAAGATTCCACTGAGACATAGAAAGGAACACTGAGTCAATTTAACAGAACCTTTGGAGTCAGAATTTTGAAATGCATGCCAACAGTGATTTGACATATTTTCACTTCAAATGTATATTCAAAATTAACCAGTTGTGTTCAAAGTTACTTCAAGCAAGAGGAAAGGAGATAATCAAATTAATATATCTATTTATTTAAAAGAACAGAAAAGAAGCCAGACACTCAAACTATCAGGCTATGCAAGTTTACTATGTTTGGGGTTATACTGTTAGATTGCCCGTAGGTAGGTAACAGTACGGTGTTGACTAAAGGCCCTGTCACATTACGGCGTATGGCGGGAGCATATTGAAAACCTACGTAGGTCCTGCGCGTGCCGGCCTATGATGACATTTGGTGACCTTTCGGGTGGTTTTGAGCGTATGTGGAACCTACGAGGAGCGTACGGGAGAGGAGGTTATGGGAGCGTGCTGTGACATTTTTTGACAGTATGGGCCATACGCCCTCATAGGTCGAGTTTTTTTTAGCATGCACAAAACAAATTTGGACGGACGGATTTATGAAAGCGTATGGCGGGTATGCCTCATACGCTTCACATACGCCGGCATCTGGCGGCGTATGAGTAGCGTATGCGTAGCGTATGAGTAGCGTATACGGCGTATGCCGACGTATATGACGTAACGCGCTTACGCCGCCATACGCTCCCGCAAAAAACCCTAATGTGACAGCCCCTTAAGGTAGCCAAGCATTAATGGGACACCCATGGAGCGGAGTCAGGTCTGGGGCGGGACAGATTCATCACTCCCCTGTAGTGATCAAATAATCGCAACTGCGCAGATCAAATAATCGCAACTGCGCAGATCAAACCAAGCCATTTCTCTCTTACAATGCGGAAGGTTGTTGGTTGTTGGAGTTTTACGTCCTGGCAACATCTAAGGCAATATCAGGACAGGCACCAACTTGTAACAGTGCACACTCATGGTGACTTTATAGTGTTGCCCCATTGGGAGGCCAGACCGCCCCCGATGATAAGAATCAATATGCTCTACCTGAGTCATTAAATAAAACAACCTATCCTGACTCTGAACCAACCAATCCTTGTCCTAATCCTAATAATGCTGAGCGCCTGGCTAGGAAGTGACAAGTATAAGTTATTAAATTATTGGTTTGACCAGGGTTCGAACACCAGTAGCGCCAGGAATGTGTAAGAAACAGGAGCTTATTATACTCGCAGTGATGACCACCCACTTACCACAGGGTGGCCATCTTTAAACTTATAGTCATTGTGCATGCGCATGTTGACACTCGATTACCACCCGTTCGGATGATTGTGTTGTCTACCAGCGTCTGTACCGGTCACGGTGGCCGAATCGGTAGAGCGTGGGCATAGCGTGTGAAAGATCGGGAGTTCGGTTCATGATCAAGTCAAACCAATGACTTATCCAATTGATACTTGTCCTTTCCAAGCCTGGCACTGGGCATTAATAGGATAGGGCAAGGACTGGTTAGCTCAGTGTCAGGATAATGTGACTGAGTGGGATATTTGGTCATGGTGCTGGTAGCTGGATCAGTGGGGCAGCACTAGAAAGTTGTGATGAGTGTGCACTGTTCCAAATCGGTACGCATGCTGATTGATATAACCTTAGATGTTGCCAGGACAGTAAAACTCCAACAACAAACCAACCTACTGCAGGGCTGCCATCTTTAAAAGGTGTAGTTATTATGCATGCGCATGTGCAAACTCCATCTCCAACGGTTTCCGGTAATAGCATTTTCTACCAGCGTCTGTGAAAGTGGGGGGAGGGGGGTGTTGCCGCAGCCCAGGGCTGGTTGTGCAATACCAGAAGGTAAACACTGATAAGTGCAGCAGTATATAAGTGAGATATGTACAATCAAATCTAGATAATTGATTTTGGGGTGTTTTGTTGTTGTTTTTTTGTTTTTTGTGATGGGTGCATTTATGCTGCCCATAACGGTTAAGTCTTAGTTCTTATTTTCGCCGCTAGACTGTTTCATAGCGCTGTCCAGCTATTATCCATTAAACTTATGGGCAGCATAAATACACCATCACCAAAATAGATTATTTGGGTTGGAGCCTATGCCCCCCTTCTCCCCATTCTCCTTGCTTCCTATACACAATCCTAACAGTGCGGGTGAGAAGGGGGGCGAGGTTGTCACTCTGATGGTTCCTACTAATTCACTTATCTCCCTTATCCATCTGTTACCGTAAGTCTTATCAGCATGGCTCTTCCGCGATAGTTCATCGTGTCCTTCCACCAGTGATCCCAAGGGATTTTCAAGCAGAGGTATGATCTTTATTCATGGGTCGTGCTCTCAGTGGTGGATGGTGGTAGCAGGATTTGCAATCAGATAGCTGATTCCCAGGGCCGTGATGTGGACGCTCCTGCTGTGGCCAGTTTGTCGATAGAAAGCCCAGGCCTACACTTTTACCGACCCAAGGGATTTTTAACCTCCCACACCACACAGACATGGTATGAGAGCAACCGGTCTTTGATGACACTGTAAGTTATACACAGCGATGGAAATCCAAATTGGCAGAGGTGGGCACGGGGACTCGAACCACTGAGTGTCTAGAAAAAAGTCAGACACTCTAACCACTCTGCCACAGAGAAACCACATTCCGCGATAGTCATTGTCTATCAACCGTGTCTAACTACAGTTGTTGCAGCTGCCTGGGCAACCGCTCATATCCACTCAACACGGCAAATAATGCTCTTGTGCCCCATGTGTGCCTCCAAGCCTGCCTATCTGTCTTCACTCACCGAGAAATTTACTTTTAAATAAACAGAGCGGAAGAATTAATAATATTACAAATCCAGGTGGGACCAGTGTAGTGAGTTGTACTCTCCTCCCCAGGTGAAATGCCACATACACAGGTAGGTGTAGTGTAGTGAAGTGCACTCACCTCCCCCAGGTGAAATGCCACATACACAGGTAGGTGTAGTGTAGTGAGGTGCGCTCACCTCCCCCAGGTGAAATGCCACATACACAGGTAGGTGTAGTGTAGTGAGGTGCACTCACCTCTGCATGTGAAATACCACATATACAGGTAGGTGTAGTGTAGTGTGCACTTACCTCCCCAGGTGAAATGCCACATACACAGGTAGGTGTAGTGTAGTGAGGTGCGCTCACCTCCCCCGGTTTAATGCAACATACACAGGTAGGTGTAGTGTAGTGAGGTGCGCTCACCTCCCCCGGTTTAATGCAACATACACAGGTAGGTGTAGTGTAGTGAGGTGCGCTCACCTCCCCCGGTTTAATGCAACATACACAGGTAGGTGTAGTGTAGTGAGGTGCGCTCACCTCCCCCGGTTTAATGCAACATACACAGGTAGGTGTAGTGTAGTGAGGTGCGCTCACCTCCCCCGGTTTAATGCAACATACACAGGTAGGTGTAGTGTAGTGAGGTGCGCTCACCTCCCCCGGTTTAATGCAACATACACAGGTAGGTGTAGTGTAGTGAGGTGCACTCACCTCCCCCGGTTTAATGCAACATACACAGGTAGGTGTAGTGTAGTGAGGTACACTGACCTCCGCATGTGAAATACCACATACACAGGTAGGTGTAGTGTAGTGAGGTGCACTTACCTCCCCCGGTTTAATGCAACATACACAGGTAGGTGTGGTGTAGTGAGGTGCGCTCACCTCCCCCGGTGTAATGCAACATACACAGGTAGGTGTAGTGTAGTGAGGTGCGCTCACCTCCCCCAGGTGAAATGCCACATACACAGGTAGGTGTAGTGTAGTGCTGTGCACTCACCTCCGCATGTGAACTACCACATACACAGGTAGGTGTAGTGTAGTGAGGTGCACTCACCTCCGCATGTGAAATGCCACATACACAGGTAGGTGTAGTGTAGTGAGGTGCGCTCACCTCCCCCAGGTGAACATCACATACACAGGTAGGTGTAGTGTAGTGAGGTGCACTCACCTCCCCCAGGTGAACATCACATACACAGGTAGGTGTAGTGTAGTGAGGTGCGCTCACCTCCCCCAGGTGAAATGCCACATACACAGGTAGGTGTGAGTAGGTTGCCAGTCTACATAGCTTAGTCCTTTGTGATGCCCGCCCTGGGATGGCAGAAATGTAGGTTCGAAGCGCGTGTTAGTCAGTGTCCCACGGCACTAACAAACGAAAGGCTGGTCGCGTGGACCATGTTGGTTGGTTGGTTGTTGGAGTTTTGCGTCCTGGCAACATTTAAGGTCATATCAGGACAGGTACAGACTTGTGACAGTGTACACTCATGACGACTTTATAGTGCTGCCCCACTGGGAAATCAGGCTGCTGGTACCATAACTGGATATCGCTCTCAGTTATATTATCCTGACACTGAGCCAACCAGTCCTTTCCCTATCCTATTAATGCCAACCGCCAGGCTAGGAAGCGACACATCAATTTGATCAGTCATTGGTTTGACTTGGCTGGGAACCGAATACTGGACCTTCCTCACGCGAGGCCTGCACTCTACCGATTCGGCCACCGCGCACGGTGCAACTACATCAGAGACCAGCATGGTCAGATTGCAAACTTACCCCAGCAAGACCAGACAGGATGGCCGAATGAGTAGATTGGTAGATCGTGGGACTCAACCCCTGCTCTAGTCAAAGCAATGACTTTTAAAAATTATACTTGTCGCTTCATAGCCAGACGTTTAGCATTATTAGGATAGGGCAAGGACTGGTTGGCTTAGTCTCAGGATAATGTGACTGAGTGGGATATCAGGGTGTGATGCTGGTGGCCTGGTCTCCCAGTGGGGCAGCATTATAGAGTCACCATGAGTACGCACTGTCACAAGTCGGTACCCATCCTGATATGACATGATATGTTGCCAGGACGTAAAACCCAAACAACCAAGCAACTACAGAAAATTGAATTTTATTTGGATGCATAATGCACTATATGAGTATAAAGGCGCTGAAGGGAATTATTTCCTTTTTATTAGTATTACACTATACACTGTATGGCCTCCTTCATGTTGTAGAGACCAGACGGGATGGCCGAATGAGTTGGAGCGTCTGTCTCCCGTGCTGGTAGATCGTGGGATCGTGGGTTCGAACCTTGGTCGAGTCAAACCAATGACTTGAAAATTGGTGCTTGTCACTTCCTAGCCAGGCGCTCGGCATTATTAGGACAGGGCAAGGACTGGTGTGCTCAGTGTCAGGATAATGTGACTGAGTGGGATACCCGGTCATGGTGCCGGCAGCCTGGTTTCCCAGTGAGACAGCACTATAAAGTCACCATGAGTGCTCACTGTCACAAGTCGGTACCCGTCCTGATATGACCTTAGATGTTGCTAGGACGTAAAACAACAACAAACAAACCTTCATGTTGTAGGGTTGCGTGTTCGAGTCTGTGGCTATGTAGGTAGGCTAAGGTGAAAAACAATACAGACGGAGAGAAAGAGAGAAAGTAAAGCAAAGTAAGAGTGTAAGAAGAGAGAGTCCAAGCCCCTCTGATTTATTATATATAGTACATGAGTTCATTGTAGAGTATCACCCCCACCCTTTTCCCCCAATGGGAAACAAGCATTCTTGGCTCTACCAATAGGGATTCAGCATTCCTGGTCCCCATGGCTACCAGTGGTCTGCCCACCACCACCAAGATGTGTGGGCCCCCCTGGCCACCACCAACCTTGACCCTGAGTTTGGTGATCCTACCCAGCAGAGGGGGAGGGGGTAGGCCCTGAGTGCCCCTTACACACAGCCCTGCCAGCACCACTATGTCTATCTACATTCCACTCAGGCACGACCAGCACTTACATTTAAAAAAAAAAATTGTGATGCGTGTATTTATGCTGCCCATAACGGTTAAGTCTAATGACTTGTTTTCGCCGCTAGACAGTAATAGTCTTGTGACTCCCCTTCTTTTTATCACTTTCAGTGGTTGTGTAGCTAACTACTGTGTGCATTCTTTCTGCGTGCATTCTCCCAAATCCCCCAAACATCTGTGAGTTTGTTCCTTCTACAATCGGATAATTGTTTGGTTACCAATAGTTAATTTCTCTGAATGGCTTCACCTTGCTGTGTTAGTGGTCATTAGGTTTTGGTTTTAAGTTTAAAGTTTACCTTTGTATGTAAAACTTTGCTTGAATTATCAGTGTACCAGTCATATATATACATAAATGCGCTTGGTCACGTATACATGTTTAGTATTAGAACATTTGCATTCCCCCAACGCCGTAAATCAGAATATTTTACAATGTGTCATGACTGGTGGCGCCACCTCCGCCGCTCCCCGGTACCTGTATACCCGGAAAACATCACTCGCGTCGGAGGATACTTTTTTTCTATTTGAATTGCGTTTTGAAGTAGGTTTGTTTAAATGTTTCAAACAGACATCCTTTGAGTTAGACAAGTTGTGGCCACATGGGAGTCTGTAGAAGGAAAAGAAGCTTTGTCAGCTGTAGACTGAGTGGCGCCCCCTGGGATTCGCCCACGGTACTAGCAGTCACGAGAAGCGCTTGTTCTGGGTAGCGGGGAATCAGGGAACTAACCCGGCAAACAGAGAAAACCAAATCCATCGTTGATGATATTTGCATACTAAAATTGACAACCAAATATCTAAATCGGATAGGCATTGCTTGAAAGATACTATATGTGGAGCAGGTTGGGCAATCTAAAAAGTTGCATAGTTGCATAGTAAGTTTGTACTGTTTCATTTATTGAAGTTGTTAATCTGGACTGTTGTGTACTATTTCTTAGAACATCAAATTGCTATTTGTACATCTATTGCGGGTCAGGTGTTTTTGTGTGTGTTTTTTTAATAATTATTTTGTTTGTTTTCTCTCTTGCCTCATATCACCCATCTCATCTTCCATAAAATTCACAAATCACTTAATTTGATATGTAAATAGTTCTAAGCACCATCTGGGCTGGATTGTAGGGCACCACGACTCAGGGTGCATAAGTGACCTTGATGCTCAACAATTCCATGTATTAGCTTTCTTTTGCCCTCAATAAAAGAATTCATAAAAAATAGTCGGACGATTTTGTGTTTCTGTCATTTTCTTAGATATATATATTAGGTTGATCGTTACAAGCCACTTTTCTTTAGTTTGAAGTAACTTTTATTTTATGAATAGCTAACTTTTGAGATATTTGAAGTGCAACCTTGAAAAATTAATTTTGCCATGCACGCCAAAACTCTGACACCATAGGCTTCTGCAGTTGATTAAATTGCTTCGGTATTCCCTTCTATGTAGCAACAAATGTGTAATAAATGCACTCGTATGTGAAACAGATATGTCAAATCAAATCTACATAATTGTTTTGATTTTGAAAATGTAATGTTTTCATCGGACTATGCAACTTTAAGTTAAGGTGCGGTTTTGAGGTCCTCTCTTTATTGATAAATGATACATTTTTGTTTTTACTATATTCCTTGAATAAGTAGGGCAACTTTCAATGGCACACAATAATTGGTCTTCCTTATTGCACTGTTCCTTGTCCTATCCTACAAACGCTGAGCACCAGACTAAATAGCGACAAGTATATATTGTTATGTCATTCGTTTGACTGAGGTTTGAATGCGTCATTCAAATATCCCGACCCACCAAATGAGAAGCGGGTGCTCACCTCATTCGGCCATCACATTTTCTTCTTGAAGATTTATACTGCCTATCATGGATAAGTCTGAATAGACTTGTTTTCACCATTAGACAGTTTGTCAATAGAAAGCCTGAGCCTACACTTTTACCGACCCAAGGGATTTTTACCCTCCCACACCACATAGACACGGTATGCGAGCAACTGGCCTTTGATGATGCTTAAATTATACACAGCGGTGGAAATCCAAATTGGCAGAGGTGTGGGGGGGGAGGGGGCACAGGGAATCGAACCACCGACCTTCAGATAAGGAGTTCGACCTAGAAAAAAGTCAGGTACTCTAATGTTGATCAGTCTTCATGAATCAGTGAAGCGGCATCTCAATAACTGGTCATGTATCTGCACAAGCAATGGCAAATGCGATGCGGCCTGTGGTTGGCTACAGCCAGCGGAGCAGTCACGCGAGATCGTAATTGGCCTCAGATATGCGAGGTTAGTAGCTTTGCTGTACCTTTGTGGCCTCTCCAATCGAAAAAATACAAACCATGAGCGCATGCGTGGAGCGGGCAAACAGAATGCTGTCATAACATATATATATATATATATATATATATATATATATAAGATTTCTACTGCCTATCATGGATAAGTCTGAATAGTCTTGTTTTCACCATTAGCCAGTTGTTAGATAGAAATCCCGAGCCTACACTTTTACCGACCCAATGGATTTTTAACCTCCCACACCACCGAGACATAGTATGAGAGCAACTGGCCTTTGATAACGCCGTAAGTTATACACAGCGGTGGAACTCCAAATTTGCAGAGGTGACGGCATGGGGAATGCAACCACCGACCTTCAGATTAGGAATCCTACTTAGAAAAAAGTCTGATACTCTAACCACTCCACCACGGAGAACACCAATAAATGAAGTTTGTTGGTTGTGTAGAGGGTTTGAAGTCATTCCACCCACCATGAGAACTATCACATATTACAGCGCGAGTTCTCATGTGCGCGTCTGAGCACCGCCGAACTGTGGTTTCGGTAGCGGTTAGACAACAACAAGTAAAAACCAATAAACAGGATTACTTCAGTGTAAATAATATTTGCTTAAAGTTGCATAGTTATACACTAAATCTATTTCATCAATGAGTTTTGGTCATAGCCTAGTCTTGTTTTATGGTTCGTACATTTCAGGGGTTCAAATCCCAGCCGAGTCAAGCTAATGACATATACCATTTATACTTGTCACTTCCTAGCCAGGCACTCAGCATTAATAGGATAGGACAATGATTGGTTAGCTCAGTGTCAGGATAATATGACTGTGTCGGAGATCGGGTCATGGTGTAAGTGGTCTGATCTCTCAGTAGGGCAGCACTATAAAGTCGCCATGAGTGCGCACTGTCACACGTCGATACCCGTCCTGTTATGACCTTAGATGTTGCTAGGAAGCAAAACAACAAACAAACATACTTTATAGTAATAAGCCAATAAGACCTCGAAACTCAGTCACTTGTCAATGGTTGGGTATTGGGTTAGGTTCTGTTCTCATGAAATAAATAGAAATACTTTCTTTCATCTAATTATTGTTTGATTCTTGATGAATATTCCACCAATTTAGATTTAAATAAATTTAGATTTAGCTCCCGATCTACATCTAACTATGTCTAGATAATGTTATTGTAATACACTCTACCAGTTCAGCTGGAAAGTACCCAAATAACGTGGTTCCAGATTCTGCCGATAGATGTCACTAGCTTAACTGGAGGGGTGTAATACGTGAAGAGAACGGCGGTGAAATTCCACAGGAAAAATACAATATGGTTGTCTTTTTTTTTACATATATATATTACAAGGGTAATAGCTTGAATCCTGTTATGATATGAATATCTGAATATAATCGGGGATTTTATTATTTTTCCGGGCATTCTTTATGGAGCTATAGCATGTGAAATCATAGGCACGTGAAATCATAGTTGGGAATGTTCCCAACTAAAGTGGTTCCAGATTCTGCTGGCAGATGTCACTGGCTTAACTGGCGGCGTCTATTGGCATAATATTTCTGAGAAGCCAGAACTGTACTTTGGTAATAGTTATAAGTCATATTTCATTGATGACACAAATTGGCATGTGGGTCTGTAGCCATCATATGTAAATCTAGAGGGGTACATCCATATGTTATGAGCTTAGATGCTGCCAGGACGTAAAACTCCAACAACCAACCATCGATATATGGCTGACATTTGACGTTGCGAGGCAGTGCAGCCTCACTCGCGTATCCCTCCAGACTTGTACACAAAGACCAGACGGGATGGCTGAATGAGTTGAGCATCCGTCTCCCGCTTTGGTAGATCGTGCAACCCTGGTCGAGCTAAACCAATGACTTACAAAATTGATAATTGTCGTTTCCTAGCCAGGCCCTCGGTATTATTAAGATAGGGCAAGGTCTGGTCGGCTCAGTGTCAGGATAAAGTGACTGAGTGGGATAGCAGGTCATGGTGCCAGCGGATTGATCTCCCTGTAGGACAGCACTATAAAGTCAGCATGAGTGTGCACTGTCACAAGTCGGCACCTGTCCTAATATTACCATAGATGTTGCCCGGACGTAAAACTCCAGCAACAAACAATGTACACAATGATCGGTGACCCATACCCATGCTCTGTCCTGACTTTTGTGATCATCATTATCATCATCATGCTGTCGGTTGCAATGCGACAAAGACTCCTTTCATTACTTGACTGCCACTCTCCATTTAGCTCTGTGCTGTGAGAGTTGCATCCATGAGTCGGTCTTAATGTCTCTCAGCTTCAGGTGTCTCTTGATGGTATCCTTGAACCGGAGATGAGGGCACCCTCTCTTTCTGTAACCAGAAGACAGTTGAGAATAGAGGATCTGCTTTGGTAGCCTGTCTGATAACATCCTCATGAGGTGTCCAGTCCACCGGAGATTCTTTTTGATCAGAAGATCTTCCATAGAGGGCAGCCCCCTCCGTTTGAGTATTGTGATATACACATGTTATATACATATATACCATGAAACCCCATTATAACACACCCTACTTTAATGTGAATTCAGATATAATGCGGTGATTCATTGAACCCAGAATTCTTTAATTCAAAGGTAATTCAATAAACTGAACCCCAATTTAGCGCGATCCCGCTATTTTCATAATGCCATTTTATGGACCTCCAACGATCGCGTTATAACTAGGCTTCACTGTCTGTGCATAAACTATAGGAATGCTGCTTCCGGTGCAGATTGGGGAGATCAGCAACTTGAGTAGAAATCACACAGATGAGATCTGCGCAAATCCGCGAGATAAATTCGATATTTAATAGAAAATCGGCAGCCATTTCCTGCAAAGAATCGGAAGCGAGGGCGAGCCGCAGGGTGGCGCCAGATTAAGTCTGTGGCCGTCACCATGATAACTGGTGTCTGGAACGCCACAGGGGTCAGGGTCCTGAATTAGATTACTTTGGCCTTTGAAAATATATAAATAGTCACCACGAATATGGTGTTGTTGTCTGTCATCACTCAATGTTGTCTGTCATCACTAAATGTCATCTGTCATCACTCAATGTTGTATGTCATCACTCAATGTCATATGTCATCACTCAATGTCAAATGCCATCACTCAGTGGCATTCCTCAAGGTCCTTTAGAAGTACTCGATGTTGTATGCCATCACTCAATGTTGTCTGTTATCACTCAATATTGTATGTCATCACTCAATGGTGTCTGCTATTACACAATGTTGTCTGCCATCACTCAATGTCCGTCTGCCATCGCTCCATGTTCGTCTGCCATCACTCAATGTTCGTCTGACATCACTCAATGTTCGTCTGCCATCACTCAATGTTTGTCTGTCATCACTCAATGTCGTCTGCCACCACTCAATGTCCATCTGTCATCACTCAATGTTCGCCTGCCATCACTCAATGCTTGTCTGTCATCACTCAATGTCATCTGCCACCACTCAATGTCCATCTGTCACCACTCAATGTTTGTCTGCCATCACTCAATGCTCGTCTGTCATCAATCAATGGCGTCTGCCATCACTCAGTGTTGTCGGCAGTACGTCAATGTCATCTACCATCACTCACTGTCGTCTATCATCACTAATTGTGGCCCACCATCCCTCAATGCCGTCCACTGTCCGATACTTCTTTAAGAATGTTAGGTGTCATCAATAACAAGTGATTGTCTGTTGTGTCGGTTATCATTCTTGGTCCCATTCACCCGTTTCCCACACACCCACCTCACACAACTCACACACCTCGCACACCTCACACACCTCACACACCTCACCCACCTCGCCCACCTCATACACCTCACACATCTCACACACCTCACACACCTCACAAACCTCACCCATCTCACCCACCTCACCCACCTCACACACCTCACACACCTCACAAACCTCACCCATCTCACCCACCTCACACACCTCACACACATCAAATACCTCACCCACCTCACACACCTCACCCATCTCACACACCTCGCACACCTCACAAGCCTCACCCATCTCACACACCTCACACACATCAAATACCTCACCCACCTCACACACCTCACCCATCTCACACACCTCGCACACCTCACAAGCCTCACCCATCTCACACACCTCACACACCTCACACACCTCACACACTACATCACACTACCAACTCATACACACCTACAACCTCCCACATCTACACACTCCACCCACACTCCTACACACCTCCCCTCACCACCTCACCACCTCACACACCTCACACCTCACCACTCACCCACCTCACACACCTCACACACCTCACACACCTCACACACCTCGCCCACCTCACACACCTCACACACCTCACAACCTAAACTACCCATCTCACCCCCTCACACACCTCACACACATCAAATACCTCACCCACCTCACACACCTCACCCATCTCACACACCTCGCACACCTCACAAGCCTCACCCATCTCACACAACTCACCCACCTCGCCCACCTCACACACCTCACACACCTCACACACCTCACACACCTCACACACCTCACACACCTCGCACACCTCGCACACATCTCACACCTCGCACACCTCGCACACCTCATACACCTCACACACCTCACACACCTCACCCACCTCACCCACCTCACCCACCTCACACACCTCACACACCTCACACACCTCACACACCTCACACACCTCACACACCTCACACACCTCGCACACCTCACACACCTCACACACCTCACACACCTCACACACCTCACACACCTCACACACCTCACGCACCTCACGCACCTCATACACCTCACACACCTCACACACCTCACCCACCTCACACACCTCGCACACCTCGCACACCTCACCGACCGCACCCACCTCCCGCACCTCACGCACCTCACGCACCTCACACACCTCACCCACCTCACACACCTCACACACCTCACACACCTCACACACCTCACACGGTGTCGGGCCGGGGCGGGCTGCGGCGGGCAAGGGCTGCCCTCCTTACAGGCCGTCAGGAGTTGGGGGGTGAGGGGGGGCGCGGGCGGCGCGGAGGGCTTCCCCTGCGGGACGTTGCGACGACCGGGACGCGTCAGACCGTCGCCAGGGTCGGGCTGAATAGGAGCCAGATTAGATGTATTATCTGCCACCAGAGGGCTTATCCATCAACCACGTGACAGCAGTCGTCACGTGGTTTGTACAGGGCGGGCAGACAGCTGAGGGCTGTACTGGTGTTGTAGATAACTTGCATTGTACTGGTGTATTAGATAACTTATATTGTACTGGTGTATTAGACAACTTGTATTGTACTGGTGTATTAGACAACTTGTATTGTACTGGTGTGAGAATACAACTTGTATTGTACTGGTGTATTAGACAACTTGTATTGTACTGCTGTGAGCATACAACTTGTATTGTACCGGTGTAGTAGACAACTTGTATTGTACTGGTGTATTACTATTAGACAACTTGTATTGTACTGGTGTGAGAATACAACTTGTATTGTACTGGTGTATTAGACAACTTGTATTGTACTGGTGTATTAGACAACTTGTATTGTACTGGTGTGAGCATAGAACTTGTATTGTACTGGTGTAGTAGACAAGTTGCCTTGTACCGGTGTGAGCATACAACTTGCATTGTACTGGTGTAGTAGACAACTTGCCTTGTACTGGTGTGAGCATACAACTGGTGTTGTACTGGTGTATTAGACAATTTCGACTGTACTTGTGTTAGCATAGAACTTGTATTGTACTGGTATTAGACTAATTGTATTGTATTGGTGTGAGCATACATCGTGAATTTTACGGGTGTATGAGGCAACTTGTATTGTACTGGTGTGAGCATACAAATTGTATTGTACTGGTGTAAGAATGCAGCTTGTATTGTACTGGTGTGAGCAAAAACACTGGTGCTGTACTGGTGTTAGTAGACAACTTGTTCTGTACTGGTGTGAGCATACAACTTATATTGTACTGTTGTCAGTAGACAACTTGTATTGTACTGGTGTGAGCATACAATTTGTATTGTTTTTGGGGGAGTTTTGTTGGGCGGGGTTGTGATGGTTTATTTACGTTGTGCATAACGAATAAGTCACATCGCGGCTTGTTTTCATCCTTGAATAGCAACAGTCTCAATTTGGTAAGTAGCCTTGTCATTTTAGCTGTTGATAGTTACGTTAGTATTTGGTCTGTGTCTTTGTTTATTGTGCCGCATTTGCAACAGTTTGG
This sequence comes from Branchipolynoe longqiensis, assembly GCA_030323885.1. Classification (NCBI taxonomy): domain Eukaryota; kingdom Metazoa; phylum Annelida; class Polychaeta; order Phyllodocida; family Polynoidae; genus Branchipolynoe; species Branchipolynoe longqiensis. The sequence goes on from JASIRB010000078.1 coordinate 206,036, forward strand.
TATGTACCTACCCCATGCGCTAGTGTTAGTAGTGTTAGTGTCACCATTGTACTGGAGTGGACAGACAACTAACGTGTGTAGTGGTATGGGCAGATATCTCAATTTGTTCCCGTGAAAGCGGTTTCAAAGACTTGGATTTGAAACCGCTCTCAAATCGTCATGAATTCACACACCAGCAGCACGGTCATCTCATTGAGTTTTAATAAATAAATAAAATAAATAAATAAAACATGTATATAGCGCCCAATCCAGCAAGCCATTCTCAGGCACTTTACATAACAAACAAATATACAGAAAAATAAATTTCACCTAGTTAAAAGCAGATTTAAACAAATATGTCTTAAGACCTTTTTTAAAAGCACCAACAGATTTACAATCAGTGATATATCCTGGCAGACGGTATAATTAGCTAAACTGATGTGGCTGGAGTGTGGCTGGTCCAACCCACTTTGGACGCGTTCCCCCGAGACGGGGTCGCCCTGGAGCAGTATGCTCGGTGTCTGTTCTTAGGGATGCTTGAAGGGACAGTCTTGGTCCTTGAGACCTCACTGCAGTGTGATCACATCGGTCAGTAGCCAGCCTGGTGCCACCCGGAGTGCAACCAGACAGGTATCTATCTACCTTCCATTAAGCGAATGACCTTCACCTCCTCTATACTAGACGGGATGGATGAATGAGTTGAGCATCCCGCTCCCATTTTGGTACATCGTGGGATTCGAACCACCGGGTTCGAACCTTGGTCGAGTCAAACCAATGACTTAAAAATGGATCCTTGTTGCTTCCTAGCCAGATGCTCGGCATTATTAGGATAGGCCAAAGACTGGTTGGCTCAGTGTCAGGATAATGTAACTTAGTGGGATATCGGGTCATGGTGCTGGTGGCCTGGTATCCTAGTGGGGAAGCACTATAAAACGCCATGAGTGGGCACTATCACAAGTCGTTACCCATCCTGATATGACTTTCGATGTTGCCAGGATGTATCTGGTATTCCCAGGTGGTTATCCATCCAAGTACTGACGAGGTTCCACTATTACGTATCCACTATTGATTTGGTAGACAAATAAGCCTGTATCAGGATGTCTACAGCACCTTGTATTCCCAGGTGGGTTATCCATCCAAATACTGACGAGATTCAAATATTACTTATCCACTATTGATTTGGTAGACTAATAAGCCTGTATCAGGATGTCTACAGCACCTTGTATTCCCAGGTGGTCACCTCATCCAAGTACTGACGAGGTTCAACTATTACTTATTCACTACTGGTTTGGGAGGCTATAAGCCTGTATCACTGTCAGGATGTCTACAGCATCCATCAAGTGAATGACCTTCATCTTCTCCCACCATGTTTAAATGCTGCCCGCATCCACACAGACATCACGTGACTGGTTTACATGAGCCTACAGCCTACAACCCACATCATACTTAACGTCATTTAACTTGACAGCAATATTTATCACCTCAAAGAGCAGCCTCTGGTTGCACCCAGCAAAATCTGGTTAATCCACTATACAATTTTTAAGTATTTTAAGATTGAATTTACATTACAACCCTCATAGTGTTTAATTCCTCCATTTGTGTAATCTATGTAATGTATGCACGCATAACTACCCACGGACGCCGGTGTGACGCGCGACCTGCTAGCGACACCGGGCTGATATCAAAACCTAATAAACACTCGTTAACCAGATTCTGACATGTCCACATCATTACATGATGTCAAATGTCAGCCAGCTAACAATGCACCATGGCGTTATCGGGGCTGAAACCATCAGCGCCACTCAACCTGCAGGAGAACATGGCCATGAGCTGGAAAACTTGGCTAATTTCTGCATGTGGCAGACCTAGAGGCCCAGAAAGTATACCGAACAATGAAGATTCAAGTATTCGACCAGGAAAAATTAGTGCCCCTCAAAAAAGCATCTGAAACATATTGCGAGGGCAAGACTAGCATTACAGTGGTCCAGTATCAGTTCAATTTGTACAATCATGAGACATTCATGTGCGAGTTGAACATCAGAATCACGTATTGTGATTATGGCGACAAGCAGAAATCCATGCTTTGTGATAAGATTGTGTGCGGAGTGAAAAACAACAAGCTACGGGACCTGCTACTACAGACACCGTGTGTCAAACTCAACCTCATAGCACAACGGAAAAAGTCAGAGCTGCACGAACAAGGCCAAAGAAATGGTAAATAAATATGAGAATATTTTAAAAAGCATTGGTACCATAAAAACAAATGCTAAAATACATTTTGATAATACTATAGAACCTGTCATAGACCCACTGAGGTGCATTCTGCATGCCATCAAAGATGATGTTCATAAAGAATTGGATAAAATGTTAAAGTTAGGGGTGATTGTGGAGCAAACTGAACCAATTCCATGGGAAAACTCTATAACAATAGTCAGAAAACCGGGAAAAATAAGGATTTGCTTAGACCCCACTAAGTTAAACAAAGCAATTTTGAGAGGCCCGTATCCAACAAGAACTATCGAAGAGGTAGTTGCAAAAACACATGGAACCAAATATATTTGCTGGTTTTTGAGGAAATATTATATTATTTTAAACCAGAACAGATGCTGTAGGTTATCTGTAGATATTCCATTTGTTATTTGTGGGGTGGGTGGTGGAATTATGTGCCTTGAGCAGGATTCGAACCCACATTCATAACATTCCGGGGCCAGCATGCTAACCATTACACAACCTAGGCTGCGTGATGCAATCACCGTATCCACGCATACCTGTCTATGCAGTGCCTTGCCTGAGAGGTCAGTGTAGACTACTACACTGGTCCCCATGGAATTGAAATCTTTTAAGTGGTTTACATCCGTAAGTCATTTAATGCATTCAATTAAATACATATACGCAATGCACTTACATACATATATATATATACACAGGGTAGATTCAACAACCATACAGTGCGTAGCTGATGCAAGATCCAGGTCGCCGAAACCATCTTCGTGAACGTGATAACATGGGATATATTGCGCCTAGAGCGGGAATCAGACCCACACTTCTTGCCATTCCAGTGTTAGCGTGCTAACCATTACACTACCTAGGCTCCCTAATGCAATCATTCTGTCCATGTCTATCTACCGCCCTGATATGACCTTAGTTGTTGCCAGGACGTAACACTCCATCCTCCATCGTACAACATTTCTATTTATATGTGTGGCTCCTTGTCTGAGAGGTCAGAGCAGACTACTACATCACCATCCCTTCTTATTGTCAATTTTACGCCTGAATTTCAGTTCTGTTTGGGGTTTTTCTTGAAGATTTATGCTGCCTATCATGGATAAGTACCATTAGACAGTTTGTCGAGAGAAAGCCCAGGCCTACCTTTTACCGACCCAAGGGATTTTTAACCTCCACACCACATAGATATGGTATGAGAGCAACTGGCTTTTGAGACGCTGTAAGTTATACACAGCGGTGGAAATCCAAATTGGCAGAGGTGGGGGCATGGAGAATCGAACCACTGACCTTCAGATTAGGAGTCTGACCTAGAAAAAAAGTCAGCCACTCTAACCACTCCGCCACAGAGAACAGCATATTGTGTGATGTAGAGTGTGTTGTATGGACATATTGGTCCCTTACTCCAGGGTTGGTCCATACTCTACTCCAGGGGCTGGTGAGTAAATGCCAGATCCACCACCTATTGACAGATGGTTGGTTGTCGGAGTTTTACGTCCTGGCAACATCTAAGGTCATATCAGGACGGGTAACAACCTGTGACAGTGCGCACTCATCACGGCTTTATAGTGCTGCCCACTGGGAGACCAGGCTACCAGCACCATGACCTGATATCCCACTCACTCACGTTATCCTGACAACAACCTAACCAGTCCTTGACTTATCCTAATAATGCCGAGCGCCTGACAAGGAAGCAACAAGATTCAATGTTTAAGTTATTTGTTTGACCCAACCAGGGTCCGAACCCATGCGTTCGAATCCCATGATATTCCAAAAATGGGGAGACGGACGCTCAACTCATTCGGCCATCCAGTCTGATCCCTATTGACAGATTGTCGCTACAATAACCCTTTACACTCTCACATCAGAACACAATGGAACAATAGCCAAATCTACTCGAGGCTACCCTACTAAAAATATATCACACCAATTTAGGATTATTCATAAATCATCATCCTTAAGCCACTGATCTGCTTAGGGGGACTACATACGAACCAGGCAGACCACTTCTCTACTCTACTCCATCAAACACCCCACAGCATTGTGTGTATAGCCAGCATCACTTCCGTGGCACAATGCCAGCACAGAATATATGTAGTGCTCAGTCCGGTGCTAACCAACTTTGTACGTCCATATTTCTGAGAGGTTCCACACTTGATTTATGCTTGAACATTGAGCTGACACTGAGATATAAATCCATCTAAACACAGAGAAGGCGCTACAAAAAAAAACACCTGCCAGAAGCAAAGTGGTGATGCCATTTTACACTTGCCATTCACTCAGCACAAGTTTGGTTTTATGAACTGGGAGAGGAATTGTCAGAGTAAAACAACTTACTAGGCATGTTCCTAAGTGTAATGTGAATATTGACAACAGAGGTGGCAATGCTGGAATCGAGATGGCGTTGGTGTGGAATCGAGGATCTGAAAGATTCCAGTTCTACATCCTGACTCCGGATAATGGATAGTGGATAATGGATAGTGGATAGTGGACAGTGGATAATGGATAGTGGATAATGGACAAAGGATAGTGGATAATGGATAGTTAATGGATAGTGGATGATGGATAGTGGATAGCAGATAGTTGATAGTGGATAGTGGATTGTGGATAGTGGATACTGTATTGTGGATTGTGGATAGTCGATAGTGGATAGTGGATAATGGATAGTCGATAGTGGATAATGGATAGTGGATAGCGGGTGGTGGATAGTCGACAGTGGATAGTGGATAGCGGAGAGTGGATCCTGGATAGTGGATAGTGGATGGTGGATAGTGAATAGTGGATAGGGGATAGTCGATAGTGGATACCGGATCGTGGATAGTGGACAGTGGATCCTGGATAGTGGATAGTGGATGGTGGATAGTCGATAGTCGATAGTGATAGTCGATAGTGGATCGTGGATAGTGGATAGTGGATAATTGAAAAAGGATAGTGGATGGTGGATAGTGGAGAATGGATAGCGGATAATGGATAGTGGCGGGTGAATAGTGGATAATGGAGAGTGGATAATGGAGAGTGGAGAGTGGATAGCGGATAATGGATAGTGGCTGGTGGATAGTGGATAGTGAACATGGCCTGACGACTGCAGGTTGCAGATATTGAGTTGAATCAATCAACACTGCAGACCAGGTCAGTTACCCCCATCCGCATCCACCCCTTCTCCCACTATTGGCCCTGTCACACTACGACGTGACTACGTCAGCGTAACCACAACGTGAAAATAATGATATCACGTCGAAGTTATCGGCGTAATATGCAAATTGTGGACGTGAATGCCGCGTAGTTGACGTGAGCGTAACGTGAAAGTAACGTCGGGTTACGTCGTGACGTTAGCTGTAACGTGACAACGTTAGAGGGGAGGGGTAATTGGCGACGTGACCGGGCGTTAGTGTAACGTGAGCGTAACGTCGCCGTAACGGGTGTGACGTGAATGTAACGTGACCGTAACGTGACCGTAACGCCATCGTAACGTGACCGTAACGTGACCGTAACGTGACCGTAACGTGACCGTAACGTGACCGTAACCGTGACCGTCACGCCACCGTAACGTGATCGTAACGTGACCGTAACGTGACCGTAACGTGCAAAACGCTGCCCACACGTTGCTCCCACCCGGGCCGTCGGTCTGATGTGACATAACGTGACTCTAACGTCATTTACGCTGCTATAACGATCGCGGAACGTCAACCTAACGTCATTGTCACGTCATCCCAACGTAACGGCTTCACGTTGAGATACGTCGAAAGTTTTGAACAGGTTCAAAACCTCGACGCGCGCCGACGTAACACGACGTAACATGACGTAGCTCGACGTCACTCTAACGTCATTATGACGTCATCATAACGTGACCCAACGTACGGCAACGTAATGACGAAAAATCATCACGTTAGGCTCACGTTGGCTCGTTACGTCGTAGTGTGACAGGGGTATAACATCAGAACCCCACCCGACCCTTTTTACGTACTAACGCCTAGTAAAGACAGCCCCAGTAATGTCTTTAGTTGTAATTCAATTAATAATAATATGTGCACAGAATCCATACCATATATGTTAAAATGTATAAACTCTATAGAGACGCCATCATGTTGAGTGAACCTGCTGACCCGGATATGAGTAATCCATCAAGTGGGTTCTAAAACCTCCAGAAGGATGTGGGTGCGCGGTAATCAGATGTGTGTGTGGCTTGTGGTGGACATGTTTATGAGTATTGAATGACGGGGAACCCCCAACAGGCACACACAACCTATATTGAGAAACACTGAGTAGCCAGCCGGATAACGGTTGTATCTATACATTAAAGAAAGTGTATTAGCAGACCAAACTATCGGAAGTCATGAGTCAGTTGGTGTCATCAGAGATACCCAGAATGCACAGGGGCATAGTCTACAGCGACATAGGAGGAACCTGCAAACTTGACCCAGGACGCAGCAATGAAGATAGAGGGTCAAACTTTACAGTCTGTCTCTCGTCAGCAGGAACCTTTGTATCACAATACAATGCAATGGAGGCAGCTTCTTAGAGATAGATACCAGACAGAGTTTAGGTACTACATAGGTTTCTCTTAGGTTACTAAGGTACTGCATAGGATTATTTTGGTAACTGGGAGTTTATTGACAATTAGATTAAGGTACTGCATAGCTTTTTATTTAGGTAACTGAGAGTTTATTTACAATTCGTTTAGGTACTGCATAGGATTAGTTAGGTAATTGGGAGTTTATTGACAATTAGTGTAGATACTACATAGGTTGTATTTAGGTAACTGGGAGTCTATTGACAATTAGTTTAGATACTGCATAGAATTATTTTGGTAACTGGGAGTTTATTGACAATTAGATTAAGGTACTGCATAGGTTTTTATTTAGGTGACTGAGAGTTTATTTACAATTCGTTTAGGTATTGCATAGGATTAGTTAGGTAATTGGGAGTTTATTGACAATTACTGTAGGTACTACATAGGTTTTATTTAGGTAACTGGGAGTTTATTGACAATTAGTTTAGATACTGCATAGGTTTTACTTAGGTTACTGGGAGTTTATTGACAATTAGTTTACATACTAGATAGGTTTTATTTAGGTAACTGTGAGTTTATTAATAAATAGTGTAGGTACTGAATAGGTTTTGTTTAGGTAACTGTAAGTTTATTAATAAATAGTGTAGGTACTGCATGGGCTTTATTTAGATTACTGGGAATATTTTGACAATTAGTTTAGGTACTAGATAGGTTTTATTTAGGTTAATACGAGTTTATTGACACTTTGCTTAGGTAGTACATAGGTTTCATTTAGGTAACTGGGAGTTTATTGATAATTAGTTTAGGTACTGCATAGGTTTTATTTAGGTAACTGTAAGTGCATGAATAATTAGTGTAGGTACTGCATAGGTTTTATTTAGGTTATTAGGAATATTTTGAAAATTAGTTTAGGTACTACATAGGTTTCATTTCGGTAAGTGTATAGGTTGTATTTAGGTAACTGGGCGGTATTCTCAACCAGCTATCACCACTGCCTTGTGTTGTCTCTACACATCTTACTAAATAACAAATTGTGGTGTTCTCTGTGGCAGAGTGGTTAGAGTCTCTGACTTTTTTCGGGGTCGGACTCCTAATATGAAGGTCGGTGGTTCGATTCCCTGTGCCCCAACTCTGCCAATTTGGATTTCCACCACTCTGTATAACTTACAGCGTCATCAAAGCCTGACTTTTTTTCAATGTCAGACTCCTAATCTGAAGGTCGGTGGTTCGATTCCCTGTGCCCCCAACTCTGCCAATTTGGATTTCCACCGCTGTGTATAACTTACAATGTCATCAAAGGCTTGTTGCTCTCATACCAGGTCTATGTGGTGTGGGAGGTTAACAATCCCTTGGGTCGGTAAAAGTGTAGGCTCAGGCTTTCTATCAATGAACTATCTAATGGTGAAAACAAGTCTATTCAGACTTATCGATGATAGGCAGTATAAAATCTTCAAATCTTCAATCTTCAAATCTTCAAGAAACTATTTATGTGTGCTATAAATAAAGATTTATATGAGTATTATTAAGAATGTATGTTTGTCGGATAAATCTGTTGGTGTATTATATGGTTAACAAAATTGGTTGAGCAACCTGAGCAGCCGGTTTCTACCAGGCAAGTAGGGTTAGCTGCTTCGACTGCAGGGAACCAGTCAGAATTCTGTGCATGGTCAAATAAATTATTTGCAGTATTTTGAATTGCTGATCCAAGTCAAATTGCCGCTTGGTGGGAGGTGGTCTTGCCTTCGAGCAATGTATGCTGGGGTTGGGCAGGGTGAGTAGGTGGGGGTGTGGGGGGTGTGGGAGGAGGCAGAGGGGGTGTGGCTGGCAGAGTGTCTTTTGTCAAACAATCACCCGCTGAATCTAATGAATAGGTACATGCGCACTGGGCACTCAGCAAACATAGAGCATCACTTCCGGTTCCCCCCTATCCTCCCTCCCCTGCGCACACACTCCCTCCTCCCAGGCGTCCCTGAGGTGCCCTACTGGAGGGCGTGGAGAGGGTGGGTGGGGCCGGTGGGTAATCTCTCCTGAGGGCTGTTTGAAACATCACTGAAGCACCTGGAGTTTCCAGTGGAGAGGTTGCAGACACCCTTAACTGCCTCAGTTACCATGGGAGTTTTTAGTTAAAGCCACATAGTCTGATGAGGCCGTCACATTTACTAACCTCGAACACCCACCAACTGAAGTTACCGGAAACTCGTCCAGGCAGGCAGTCGCATGGGGCGCCACATACAAGGGCACGCGAAATATAATTTCTTGAAATTCTAGACCATCCTGTTATACTTGTAAGGGCACCTTGCATTGGGCACCAGCAACCTTAGGGCCGACACTGACACACTCTCCTCTTCCTCCTTTTCTTCTTCTCTTTCTTCTCTCTACTCTTCAGCTCGTTCCTTTCTATCTTATCTTTCTCCTGTCTCTCCTCTTCCTCCTTTTCTTCTTCTCTTTCTTCTCTCTGCTCTTCACCTTGTTCCTTTCTGTCTTATCTTTCTCCTGTCTCTCCTCTTCCTCCTTTTCTTCTTCTCTTTCTTCTCTCTGCTCTTCACCTTGTTCCTTTCTATCTTATCTTTCTCCTGTCTCTCCTCTTCCTCCTTTTCTTCTTCTCTTTCTTCTCTCTACTCTTCAGCTCGTTCCTTTCTATCTTATCTTTCTCCTGTCTCTCCTCTTCCTCCTTTTCTTCTTCTCTTTCTTCTCTCTGCTCTTCACCTTGTTCCTTTCTATCTTATCTTTCTCCTGTCTCTCCTCTTCCTCCTTTTCTTCTTCTCTTTCTTCTCTCTACTCTTCACCTTGTTCCTTTCTATCTTATCTTTCTCCTGTCTCTCCTCTTCCTCCTTTTCTTCTTCTCTTTCTTCTCTCTACTCTTCA